>BHFT01016378.1:0-47260 GCA_004320025.1 Laticauda laticaudata
TCTTCCTCCTGCACATTCTTTTCTGGTTCAGTTCTTCTTTGAGGTGGCCATTTCTGACCACCGCTGCAACCGCCTTCAAGAAAGGGAGTAATGGCCACTGGAGAAGAGAGATGCGGCTCTCCTTGACCCTGCTGGCAGTCTCCCCCTTCTTCACCATCTCTACGGGTTGGCTTAGCCCTGAAACCAGCTGGCTTGGGGCGCTTTGGTGGCAAGCACAGATCGAAACCATGCATGATCGCGGATTTCGGTCCATCACTGAAGAGACTCAAACCGGAAGCTCGAATCATGGGCATTTCTAAACCAGTATATTTCTATTCCCCAATCTCAATTATGAATGTTGATGAGCGATTACCTTTATGACTAGTGAGAATACAAGTCAGTTCTCTCTCTAACTGACCAACAGTAGAATACATTCCAGCATTATAAACCTTTATAAACATTTTCTCATACCCAACCTAGACAAAGTGGAAATCAGATATTTTAATTTACTTCTTTCTACCATGCCACACACACACCATGCTTGTTTGCCTGGCTCCAGAAAAAAAAAGGGGGGGGGAAATGGATGGGTGCTGTGAGGGGGAACTGCTATGCTGTCAATCCTCCATTCTTTTTTTGCCTTGAAAAGATCATTTGTCAGAATGAGCCAGGAGCTATGAAGTCAGGTGATGAAGAATTCCCATTTGTGGGAAAATAATAATACCCCATCTACCAACTCTGCAAACCTTCACTATTTCAACTGAGACGATTGTATTTAGCAAAATTACATAAATGCTGCAGCTGAGTGATAAATAAGCTGCCAGGTACAGACGGTTACATGAATAAGCACAGATTCAGAACCACTCCTGGAGCAGTGGCTACAAAGGCCCTGTGAAGTGCTTTGAGGTGAATCATGCTATCCACAGTTGAAATTTAATTTACGTCATGTGGTTACTGAAGGGATGAAGATACTTTTTGCAGTTTAGTTGAAAAATTCCCACATGGGAAAGATCTCTGGGCTGAATTCTAATGATGGGTGTGTGCCGAAGAAAAATGAGCACGCCATACTTACCTATAGAAACAGAAACCAGTCATTTGGAGTAAACACATGCGCCCTATAGGAATGTCTGTGTCCTTTGTGGCAGCAAATATGGCAGCCAACTAAAATATGCAAAAAAGCTGCAGAATTAAATCCAGCAGAACTTAATTAAAATTGCTGATTGTGATCTTCACAACACCCTACTACTACTACTACTCACGACAGAAACAAAATATTCAAACCCATACAGTTTCTGTATTTAATTTCTGTTAAAGCTAAAATAGGAATTTAAACTTATTGCAAACTGCAGAAACTTACTGAATGTTATGATGGTTGATTGTCAGTAGGGGAAGAACTCTGAAGTTTTATTGTAACCAACTGGGACACTGTGAACGTATAGCAATTCCAGATGGCTGAAGAATAATAGAGAACAAATTTCAGAAGGCCAGAGAGCTGCTCCCATAAGGACAAAAAGGGAGAAGCTGGAACACTTTTAAAAAGTACAAACAGCATTCTATCCATATGGAGATCAAAGACCAAAAAAGTCAAAGGGTAAGGATGTGCCTGGACTGAATTCAAAGAATTGGTTGGCTAGATTCGATACATGGACCAGAAATCCTTCCCTTACTGGTTTACCTTGCTAAGCTAAAAACATGCAGCCACTATATACACTATGAGGAGGATATTACTCATCAATTTCACAGAATTGTTCTAAACATTCCAATGGAACAAAGTGCAATGTTTATGACTGCTCGAAAAACTACAACTATTTTGCAATTTATAGGTGCTTTAAAGGGCTAGTGCTGTCTGCAAAACATTCTCAATAATTTCTGCATTATGCAACTTGACACCAGTTCTGCCTGTAAACACTTGAGTTTATTCCATTGCCCCAAGCAATCTATCAGCAGCACTAGGACCAAAGTCATAAAAAGACCGAAGCAGAGCAGAAAAGCCAGTGTAAACCATATGGCATGAGAAATGCCACTTCCTCCATCACTAACTGAGTTACTCCAAAGAAAGCCAATTGCTCACAAAGCCAAGTAGAGCTTCCCAATTGATCCACTGAGATTCACTATGACCAAATGAGGAGGAGAAAAGCAAATATGGGCATAGTATATAGACAGCTGCCTATAGAGAGAACAAGATAACTATAGAATGTAGGATTAGACTTACTGTTCTTATGAATTCAAGTTCTTGCTATTCAGTTTTGCTATTCATAGTTCTATGCTACAATGGAACTCATGAATTACAAGGACCATTGTAATGCAACAAGCTTGGGAATGAAAACAGTTATTTCCAGAATTTTGCAGAATAAAAACAAACATTTGGGGTGTTTCAAATAAGCTACTAACATCCTTTTAGCTTTATTAGAAGCCAGTTTGGTATAGTGACTAGAAACTGGTTGATCTTGAGTTCTAGTTCTGCCTTAGGCGCAAAGCCTAAGGGTGGGTGACCTTTGGACCAGTCACTTTGTCTCAGCCCTAGGAAGGAGACAATGACAAACCTCTTCTGAAAAAAACACCTTGGCAAGAAAATTGCAGGGATTTTTCCAAGCAGTCTCTGAGAATCATGATTGAATGGAAGGAAGAAAAAAGACAATACAATCTCCCCAGCTTAACCAACTCACTGGTAAAGGAGGAACTAGAAACATATACCAGGTTTTTAGGATTATTTAACTTAACACCTTGGTCATCACAATAAACCAGCCTATTCCAAATTTAAGAGAATGTTGCTTTCTTGACTGTGATATTGTGGGAAGCCACACACTCCTCCCTAGAAGAATGAAATATTTTGAGGAATATTTTTTAAAAGGCAGGATAAAATATTTCCCCTAAAAGAGAAATAAAAAAATCTTAAGGGAGACAAAAACTCAGAGGCCCAGCTCCCTGCCCCCAGCAGATATTTTGTGCCCATTAAGAAAGATTGGGCCAACCTATCTACAAAACAAAAGACCTTCAGCTTCAAGGTGAAGAGAATAAGATCATGGATGCTGAATTTATGGCATGTGTGCCAGAGGTGGCACACTGAGCTCTCTCTTTCTCGACACACAAACTATTACCCTATATCAGCTCCACCACACATGCATGCATGCCTCCCACTGGCCAGCTAGTCTTCGGGCCTTTGCCATGCATATGCAGGGGCAGAGCGCATGTTCAGGGAGGTCCGCATGCATGGGGGATGTGCGTGCATTGAATTTTAGCATTGCACGTGTGTGTGTGCGCTTTGGCCACTCAGTGCCGAAAAGGTTAGTCATCACTGGAATCAGGCATGACCCTTCAGGACATAATAGGATGAACCCACTAAGACACAGAACTCATTACATTGCACAATCGCCTGAGGACATCATCCTCAGAAACTTCAATTAAACTTAACTCAGACAACCTATAAAGCCAGCCACAACCCCTACATACCCCTACATGGGCCGATGGGAGTCTGACAACAGCCAATAAAATATATGTTCCTGCATGGGAACATGAAGCTCAAGTGCAAAGCTCAGAGAAGGTATAAAAAAACCCCACTCTCAACTCCATGTGGTCAGCTGCACCAGAACCATGTGCTTGGTGGTTCTGCTTCATCAATATACCATCTTTCCAATCAGCCACCATGTTTCCAGTGTCTTTCTGCCAGCTTGGAACTGAACCAGATGGATATTTCTTCGAACAATTGGGATGGCCACTATAACCTCCAATTTAAAACTGACTGTTTTTTCACTGTTTAATTCACTGTTTTTATTCTATTTAACATCATTCAAATGTATTCACAAAAGGTAGAAAAATAATTTTACAGTTTAAACTTCAGATATGAAAACACCCACATGCACTCAGAGGTCACAAGACTAAAATTAAAGAAAAACATTAAAAAGTATAGCTTTATTATCTCAGGAAAAGAAGCTACCAAATTATTCGTCTCTCAGTTAAACAGCAACAACAAAATAGTATAATTGCCATCATTAAGAATACTTGGATTATAACATATCATAACTGTTGATCTTCTAAATCAGCACTTTTTAAAATTTTTATCTTTGTATTCTGAGTTAAAGGTTACTGTGGATGATATTTGTTTATTTTTTAAAATAATGAGCCTTCAAAATTGAAGTCATTTGTTTACCTTATTAAATAGGAAGTAATGAACTCTATTAAATGTATGAAGACAAATCTTTAAATGGTGATGACATAACATTGACAGTGATTCCCATACAGAGTCTACAGAGGATACTTCAAAAAGTTGTTTATCCTATGCAGTCTGGTTTCATACAAGGGCAACAAGCCTCAGGCAGTATTAGATTACTGACTAATATCTTAGATATAGATTCAGAAGAATCAGCAGTAGAGGTTTTGTTGAAAATGGAAACATCTTTGATATGCTGCAGTTCAAATCTGTGGAACTATTTGGTCAAATATGGATTTCCTTTTTTCTTTCTTTCTTTAATTGAATCAAAATGTGGTATTCTCATCCTTCAACCAGAGTGATCAGAAATGAAGTTTTTACCCATTTATCAAAATATGTTCTGGAATTTCTCTTTATCTCCTCTCTTATTTAATTTGACACTGAAAAAAGTTGACCTAGTTTCATTGAATAAAATAACAGCATGGGAATAGATGTGGCTGGAGTTAAACAAACACAGCTATTATATGACATAATTTATCATGTTGGATTGACAATTAGGAATCCTCTGTTGCAAGTTTATAAAACTGATATAGTACAGAAGCTTGGTACAAGTTTTCAATTAATTGGAGTAAATCTCGTATACTACATGTTGGTTCTAAAATGTCTATAGAAATCTGTAAAAAATTGTGTTTACTTTCTTTCCAATAACTTGAAATAATTGTTCCATTTGTGTTTCTTTATATGGGTAAACTTTTCAAATATTAGTTTAATAGTTATATAAAAGATGGTTAAAAATCCCCAGAAGTTGATGAGAAAAGAGGTATGTTGCAAAAATGAATATTATTTCAAGGCAGATACTATACTTAGTGTGATTTCTACATCAGTACTTTTAAATTATTTTAAGCAGATGGATAAGTTATTCATGTTTTTATGGTAAGACAAACTCCAAATTACTTTTTATCTACCTAAGAATGGGGATTCTAACTTTAGTTTCAGGTATACCACTGATGGAGGTGTCTGTAATTGGGGGAGGGGAAAATGGTAGATACAACTGACATTAGAAGTTTCCATATTTTCTTTTATGCACACACAACTCTGGTATCAAAAACATATTTTAACTTGTTTATCTTTCAAAATTTAACTACCAAGCTTAAAAAAAATAAAGGTTTTAGGGTTAGGATTATATTCATCTCTTTGACAAATGGCAGGTACTAAATTTCTCTTTCAGTCAAAATTCTATTGAACTCCAGCATTAAAGATTTCAACCTATGGTTGGAAAAAGAGTGATATAAGCGTAATGTTCATTTTTATTTACATGTTAAGCTTCCATTTTGAGTTAATCCCAGTTTGAAAATTGCCCGCCAATTATTTAAAACTCAGAAGTGAATTGAGATTAACATCAATTAATTGTTAATTTTAAAAAAATACTACTCATCTGAGTTACTACAAAAGAATGGAATTACAGCCGGTTAAACCTATTTTGATTTCACAGATTGTATGACATGCAAATTTCAATCTGACATGCAAATTGGAGAAAACTGCAGTTGGGGTGGTAATGCATGATGGTACTCAGTCTGTAGGGAAATGCTGTGTACAAGCACGCAACACATCCCCCTTCACCTGTTGAAGGGCATTCTAGAATTTTTCAGAGAGTTTACAGGAAATTATCAATGTGAAACTGACAGGAAGGAGCAAGGAGAATAATTTCAAACTCCCTTCAGCTTTGAACATTATTGTCTACTGATATCTATTGATGGCTGATTTATTTCAGTGTGCCTATTGACACAGAACAAAACCATATTTGCACACCATTCAAAAGAGACAATAGAACTTCATCTGGGAATTTTGAGAGTTATAATTCTACATGTGGAAGGCAGTGACTTGTGAGAAGGTGCTTTCCTGTATGTTCTTTGCTTCTTGCACATTATTCATTTATTATCCCAAGATCCTGACTTTTGGAGCAGTGGTGGCACAATTTGGGCATCTGGAATGAAAGCTAAACTCCTTTATGAGCATCTAGTCCAGCTCTGCCCGTTTCCACAGTCCAAATCCTCCTTTTCTATTTTTTCACAAGTTGTTCCAATTCTGCTAAGATATTAAGCAACTCTAATTAAAAGTTTTTCCTTGTCATTTTAATTTCATGTTATTGTTCCATAATGAGAGAGTCTTGGCTACTGCTGATAACTAACTCATGGACAATAAATTATGTTTCAATCAAATAAATATATAAAAATATTTTGGGGATATTTTTTATTTATTGATAGTGATATCACTGATATCTCTGATAAAACACC
The DNA here is from genome assembly GCA_004320025.1 of Laticauda laticaudata. Taxonomy (NCBI): domain Eukaryota; kingdom Metazoa; phylum Chordata; class Lepidosauria; order Squamata; family Elapidae; genus Laticauda; species Laticauda laticaudata. The sequence continues at coordinate 6,418 of BHFT01016378.1, forward strand.
AATCAGAGAATTTTAATTATGTATGTTAACATTCTGATTACATAACATCACTTTGGTGCCAACTCATAGATTTTCTTCAGGAAAAGCCATCCTCCCAAACTGGTCCCTCAAATCTCCCAATAGCATACCCATTATGACTGTAAGCAAATCTACCTACCTTGTTGCTAGTTTTTGCATAATGTACCCAAAAAAAGATAATTTGAGCCTAGTGATTTATGCCTTCAGTGAGAACTCTGAATCATTTTATTATATGAACCATTTGTTTGTTTTCTTGGCTGTGCTTGATATGACCATAAGTTTTCTCCAACTCCAAAGTTCAACAGTGTTCATAAGCTTTTCATCCCTCTTCAAAATCCAGCTTTCACTTCCATAAAATATCACAGGGGAAATATTGCCTGCATGATTCTGAACTTTGTAAATATAGACAAGGTGTCTAAATATTTTTTCCAAAGCCTTTATTCTCATTCTATCAAGTATTCATCTGTGGTATTTTTCCTGGCTATTGGCTCTTTTACTGCAGAAGCAATCAATTCCTTTGGTATCTTCATTGTCAGTTCTAAGGCTGGTTGATGTGCCAGTTGCCATTAGTTGTATTTAAATTGCAGTCTCATTTTTTTCCACTGTGCTTCTTGACTTCTATTTTTAGCGATTGCATATCATTTGCATTTTCAGTTATGAAAGTAGGATCATCAGCATAGCATAAAGATATCTTTACTGATCTGGAACCAGCTATATTGCCATGTTCTGCCTGTTGCTTACTGCTCTATGTATACCAGGAGTTTTCTCATGAGGACAATGAGATGTTCTGGGATTCCTTTTTTCCTAAGGCACCATCCAGAGGTGGTATTCAGCAGGTTCTGACCAGTTTTGGAGAACTGGTAGTGAAAATTTTGAACAGTTCAGAGAACCAGCAAATATCTCTGATTGGAGATTTTATAGTATCCTTCCCAAGCCATGCCTATAGAACCAGTAGTAAAAAAGTTGAATCCTACCATTGGGACATTCCAAAACTTGACATGGTCAGCACAATCAAAAGCTTTCCCCAAAAATATGTATGAGTTATTTTTGGTATATTTAGTCTTTCCAGCATGCATCAGCAATAATGTCTTTTATTCCTTTGTTTTTTCTAAAATCAGCTTGAATCTCTGATATCACTAGTTTGGCAGAAACTGACAATCCATTCTCCTGCTTCATTTCTGTTTCCTAAGCCATACAACTACGTTTTTCTTTTTCATGTTTCTAACTTCAACATTCCAGTCTCCAGTCACAAATAGCACATCTTGCTTGCATATTCTGTGAGTTTTAAATTGAGTTTGATCATAAAATTCATCAGCTTCCTCTTCTGCATCAATGGAGCATAAACTTGGATAATTGTCATATTCAAAATTGTCTACAAAGTCTAATTAATATTATTCAGTCATTGATTATGTTGTAGCCAAGTCTGTTTTTGCTGAAACCTTCCTGCATATGAAAACCAAGCATTTCCTTCTTCTTCTTTTGGTGACTTGACAAGTAAACACTATTCTCCTTCGATTGAAAATGTCTAATTCCAACCCATTTCAATTTAGTGGTGTCTAAAGCTTTAAAGTTTCCTGGCTAGGACTTAATAAAATCATGAAAATGAATATATTACCTAAAATAAACTTTCTATTCTAAATGGCACCAATTCAATTTCAGGAGAAAACTTGCAGGATTGATGAAGAACATTCAAGAAATTTACATGGAGCAGGGAAAAAACAAGAATAAGATTTTAAAACATACACGCTCCAAAGGAAAGAGGCTGGCTAGCTTTTCCCAGTCTAACATTGTACTATAGATAAATCATGTTATTATGGATAACAGAAAGGACAAGATCTCTGAACAATTGGACATCAATATTAGAAGGTGCACATCAAGATAATGCACTACATAGGTATCTCCAGGGATTCAAATTTTTTAACAACCGGTTCTGTGGGTGTGGCTTATTTGGTGGGTGTGGCTTTGTGCTCAAGTGACTGGGTGGATGTGGTTTGGTGGTCATGTTATTGGGTAGGCATGGCCAACTCAATATCATTGAGGCACNCCATTGTAACTTTGAATGGTCACTCCACACAAGCAAAGTACCAGCAAAGGAGGGGAAAAAAAACTCCAGAGAAGTTCCTGAGACAGGAAGTCTAGTCCTGCCAAGAATGTAATAAGGGTTAATGGAGAGACAGTTTCTGTAAGCAACACCAGAATGTTTCCTTCCTGCCTTCCTTACAGGATTAGGCCAGTAATTTCTTCTAATAACCAGTTCTCCAAACTGCTTAGAGTGTTAACAACCGGTTCTAGAGAATAGGTGTGAACTGGTAGAATCCCACCCCTGGGTATCTCTAGCACAAAGAAACAAAAGAAGAAAACAATCTGAAATATTGTTTCAAATAATACAAAGCCTATTAAAAATCTGCAACATTTTAAGAGAGATTAGCTCTGACAATTTTACCATTAAGGATAATTACCTAAGGATCATTCCCACAGAAATGTAATATCAAATGCCAATAAGATATAGGCAGATTCAGATTTAAACACAACAACTGCACAATGAATGAATTTAGCATAGTTAATGTGTTCACAGAAAAATAAAAAGTGATCTCAAAAAATAAAGAGGGGGGTTGAGAAAGAATAGAAATTGAAATGCACAAAACCAAGCTCATTTCCTAGGACATATATGCAAACTGATGGCTGAAATATAACTCAGAGATAGAACAAACTGTATGATAAAATCAATGTAAAATTTGAGAGATTTATGGTGGACCAACAGGAGGAGATATGGAAAAAAATCAATAAAATTCAAAGCAAAGCTACATTTTCAGAGGAAAATGTTTTAAAAGGTTCTCCAGATGGTAACATTAATCAGATTACAATTGTTCAAAAGTCTGAGCACAAATACCATGCCTGCACTAACCTGTACATTTCTCTCTCCCCCTCTCTCTCTCCCTCCCTCTCTCTCCCTCTTCCCCGCTCCCTCTCCCTCTCCTTCCTCCTTTGTGTATATGTAATTTCCCTATTCCTAAATTGTTCTGACCTCAGGGGAAACCCCTGAGTTACTCTTGTCATATGTTATATTGCAGGGACTTGTCTGGGCAATCTCTGAGAATCAGGCACAATTGAATAGAAGAAAAAAATATTTCAGGTAAAAGTACAAGTCTCCTTGTAAAGGATAGAACATTCTACATACTAATATTTAAGAATTCAGTTCCTCATGCAGTTACAAAGAGTTATACAGATAATTCTCATTTAAGTGCCCACAGCTGGAACTGGCAATTCGATTGTTAAGCAAAGCGGTTGCTAAGTAAAACTGCAACTGTGCCTCTCTGATCTCATTTAGCTTCCCTTTGCCTTACAGAACTGTGAAAGTTGTAAACACAAGGTTTGGTCACAAAGTTACCTTTTCATCACCATCGTAATTGTGAATGATCACTCAATGAAGCAGTCCCTAAATGAGAACCATCTGCACACAGCCTTGGACAAGTTATAATGTCTTCATTCATGTAACATGCAAACATTAACAGTAGTTTATTCTATTATCCAAATTTGCTGGGATTCCATGAAACCTAAAATTATACTGATATGGCTGGTTATTTACAACTCTAGGATAAAATGTGATTGGCTAGCATGTGGCTCATTTTGCTGGGCGAAGAAAAGCCTTAGTGTAATTTATTTTATAAAATTGCTGTGAAATCAAAATGCAGTAACCAAATACCAATATATATTACTCTAAGCTCCTTGAAATAATAATGAAAGTCATCAGAGATACATCTAAGTCCTCAGAGGCCATCCTCATTTTATTTCATGCCAGTGAAAGACTATAAAGTTTATAGAGATCTTTCATTATTTTTACTGTCCAATATCTAACTTTCTTCCCGATTTTATCTGCCTGCTAAATCTCTTTTATTCCTCTGAAATAACTATAAATATTTATTTTATAAAAGAACTTTGCTCAGCTATTGTCTTCCTCTTTTCTAGCAATAAGTTTAAATCTGGCACTTATTCAAAGCATAAAAATTGGAAAAAATATTTCTTCTCTTTTCATTGGAACTTCTTTCTGAGTGCTGGAGTATAGGTAGACAATAGACTTAGAAGTTACAGAATCACTATTTTACTTGATCCCAGGGAATCAATAACCCAAAAGTCTACATCTAATAATTTGGATAGCCAGAAAAGGACCCATACACTCCTCACCAAAGATATGTAAATAACAAAGATCCAAGTGCTTGCTGGAAAAGTATGTCCACATACAGTTTGATGATTATGAAAACTTTCCATATTGCAGATGGGGTAAATGTCTCTCAGAACATCTGTTTCACAATAGTTAATATTCGATAAAATTTGTCCTTTTAGTTAAACTTGGCCAATATTACATTAGGATCATTGTGCATTGCCATGGAGAGATTACTTCCATCTGACCTTTGCTCTGCCACTCAGGTTCATGATAACCTTGTTTTTCCTGTAGCAATTAATATTTGTCCTTCTTCATGTTTTAACTCACACCACCCCTAGAGCTGTTAGCAAAATAATGGCCTAGCTGACATACATTAAAAACATACAAAGAAAATTTGTATAAGGTGTTTTATAGATGGCATTTGGTGCCAGCAAGACTGGCAAGGATGTTTAAAGATAAACCAGCTAAATATTGGAAATGCCATCAGACACCTGGATCATACTATTATATGAGGTGGTCATGTGCAGAAGCCAAAAGATATTGGACAAAAATACATACATCACTGGAAAAGATTATACAGCAACATATTGATTTAAAACCTGAAATATTTCTGTTGGGGATTATACCTGAAACCTATAGTAAAGAGAAGGCATATTTAATTATCCACTGCAGCAAGAATCGCATTTGCACAAAACTGAAAAAGTGAAGATTCCAACAGATGAGAATGTGATCAGGAAAATATTAGAATGTGCAGAAATAACACTTGCGATTAAAGAGAAGGAACAAACTGAATATTATATGATATGGGAATTATTTTATCAATGGATGGAGAATAAATATGGAAGTTAGAAATTAAGATTAGTGAAAAGGGATTGTTATAATAATTAGATATATTATGCATATCAGTATTAAGTAAGAATAGAGTATTAATACTAAAGTAATTAATATGTATAAACTGTAATTGTTATTGCACAAGGTATTTGTACCCAAGATGACACTGTTTAAATGGAAGATGGATTGTTTAAATTAAAAAAAAAACAACCCATCCCACCACTTAAAACAGAATAATAGTGCAAAAAAGGATGGCCTGTTAACAATAAAAGGTATTCAAATGCCTCTAATATTTCTTAAATTTACCTTAAGCCCATGTCACACAGCACCAATGGATGGAAAGAGGATGTAAAACGGAGAGAAACACTTGCCATCCGTTGGGTTATGCGATGCATCCGCTTCGTACTTCAAACTGTATATGTTTTCATACTCCTCTATCCGTCCAGCATCCGTCTTACTGAGATTTCAGACCGCTCAAAAGTTTTTGAGCTGCCACAAAACTTTTTGAGCGGATGAAGTATCCAACGCCGTTCATTATACATCGCTACGCACGGGGAACATCCGTTTACTATTCCGTCGTCATCTGTTACGCGTCCGCTATATCCGCTATGGCATCCGTGCGCCATCCGCACACTCACATCCCGCTCCAGCGGAAACCGACACAGGAGGCAAGCGCGAAACGGACGCGATGGACACCAGCATTAGTACCGCACGGACGAAGAAAGGATGAAAGCGGAATGCAGCTCGCACTATAAAGCATTATAAAACGGAAAAACTTCGTTCAATAGGGGACTCTATCATCAGATCATTTAGGCATGTCTGGAGGATGCCTGGAGTATGTAAGACCCACTAGTGAAATAAATGATATTTCCTCCATACCAAAAGGTGGACACAAAACTGGATCTCACTTATCAGTCCACACCCTGCATTGCAGCACCTCTTCACCTCATTTGTCTTGCTCCTATCCACAGAACACCAGTCATCTCCCATGATCATCAACATTCCTTTGGTAGCCTCCATCCGATCTCCTACAACAGTCGCGAACCGCCTTACAGGCCTCTCACGTCGTTACTACAGGAAGAAAAAGGAGCATCCAAGAAAGCTTCTGGCTCCCGAAGAAGATGTGAGGAAGCCGAGAGGGCTCCGTATGACCAAGCCGATGGCTGGACGCTAGCGAAAAAGACTCTCCCGTGCATTACCGATCTCATGAGAGCCACCCAGCCATGTTTGACACGAAAGCTTGTGCGAAACCCTGAGTGAAGGTGGACTGCTCCCTGCGCTCCACTGTGCCCTCCGGACCCACATACATGCAGACATGCATACGCCTGGAGCTGCCACAAACACCTCACAGCATCTGCTGCATCAAGAAGTGGCTTGCAGGCCAATTCATGAAGCAATCACCCCAGAGGAGCTCCTCCCAAGTGCCCTCCAACGAAGACGGCTGAGAAAAGTGCAGAAGCAAGTGGTATCAGAAGGAACTTCCCCCATCACCCCGTTGGAAGCGCATAGCATGCAAGTCAGTGAGACTGCAAACCTCTGCGGGTGTTGGAGAACGCCTTTGGCATATCCTGGCACAACAGGTCCAGGCTACTCTCTCCACCCACCATGTAACATGCCATCACAGACCATGAGGAAGGCATCGTGAAGCTTGCTGCATCCTGCCACAATCTCATGCTCACCCGCACCCAGTGTCTTTGCAGAACAGGCTCGTGACTCCAACCCACACCAGGCACATGGGGACATGGAGCCATGGTGAATGGAGGCAAGGGCGAACACTGATGGAGACCACTCGTGGATGTGCCAGCGCCACCATACAGAGCTTCACGTGAAGGGAAGAAGCAGACAACCTCCTGAAACACTTGGTGCACACTCCCAGCTGCATCAGTGGAGTAGCAAAGACAGGATGTAGATGCTTAAGAATCTTCCTTAGCCTGTCTCATCACACCTGATGAGATTTGCCATGTATCGTTGATGGCCCTACAATGAATAGCGGCATTTAATAAAGAGTGTGTTATGCTTGGAAAATGTGTTCATGCAATACTTTTGTTATTTGATAATCAACGGGCCAAGGTATGCGCACCCTGGAGAGGGTGGACCATACAGTCCCCTATGCTTTGCCACTGGAGGTTTATAATACCACAGCCTACTACCAATCCACAAGTGTACCCCTGCCACTCCCACTTGCTCCTACCCATCACCATTTTAAAAAACCCCCATCCCACAGGTAGTATTCTGCCCATATCGCCCCTGCTATCCTTCACCCATCCCCAATGCAAAGTGCTGTAACCAGTTCCTAAATGTTTCCACCAAGACTTTTTATTTACTAAAGAAACTTTGAACCAAGTGTGTGTGAAGCAAAAGATACTTTATTAATAAACAAACTTTAAAAGCAACATGACCAAGTAAAGTGTCCCACAGCAAAAATAAAGTCAACAGGTAGCACAGTCTCTGAGGCACTCTTCTCATTACTCTGAGGCGTGCCCATAGTCTCAGGGGTAGAAGGGTCCCAGCGTGCTGTGGGAGTGGCAGTGGCTAGAGTGCTGGTCTGACGAGGACCATTGGGGTTGGCCTGCCCCAGAGAGACAACGGGATGGTGTGTGGAGGAAGCTTCTCAGAGAGCTTGGTCCAGTCCCGTGATGTTGAAGCAGGCCCTTTCTGCATGACATGGTGTGAGTCCACAAGACCGTACAGGATGTTTCTGAAGCTGGGCTTGGGCTGTGGGGTGGAGGAAAAGGAGGAGTGTATGGGGCTGGCCTCTGGTCTGCAGGTGAGCGAGGTGAGGCGTCGCGTGGATCTGTGGCATTCGCGTGCCATCGGCTGCATCGGTTCACCGCTGCGTCGTGGCATCGGCGTGCCGTGGCACCTGTGGCCATGCGATGAACCTGTGCCTGGGACTGCGGAAGGGCTGCCTGTTGCTGCCTGACCACTCGTAGCCATAGCCCTTGGTCAGTGAGAGGCCTGTGAACAAGCCTTGACCACGCGGCTGCATTCACATGGAGGTGGGAGGGAGCCAGACTGGACTGGGTCGCGCAGCACGTTCAGCTGGGCCTGGAGTGGTGCAAGAAGACCTGTGATCCTCTCCATTCGTCACCTGTACCTGGCGATTCGGACATGCTCCATCAGCAGTCTACGCTTGATGTATGTAGAAGGCGCTTTCTGTTAGAGGATGGCTATGTGTTGTACCAAGTCTGAGAGAGGAGATCTACGCTGCTTTTGATGGTGTCCCTGATCTCCAGCGGACAGTGTGGCTCTGTCTCCGGTTCTGGCTTTCTGCCCTGCTTTTCTGGGTGGTGCCGAGCTGTTGTGGGTGTGGGTTGGTCTCTGGTGGCTTCTTGCTTCTGGTTTCTCCTCTATGCGCGATGTGCCCTCTTCCTCCCTCGCTGGGCAGGCCTTCTGGCCCTCATCAGTAGGCGCTTTGCAATTCTAAGGGGGCTGGCACCCACACTACCACAACATCAGCAGCAGCAGCAGCAAGCGCACACCAGGACAGCACCTACCAGCAGGCCAGGAGCACCCAGCAGTTCGACCACAGCACCACAGCACCACAAGACAGGCACGCCCAAGCCAAGAGCACCAGGAGCACAGCCAGCACCAGCAGCATCTAGCAGGACCGGAGCAGCACCCAGCAGAGTAACACACAGCCAGAAGCCACCAGCACGAGCAAGCACCAGCAGAGTAAGCATAGCAAGACACACCAGGACAGCACCGGAGCACCGTATCAGCGAGTCAGCACCAGCACACAGATAGCACAGCAAAGCACCCAGCCAGCAGATCAGCGCGCAGGGGGTGGGATTGTGGGCCCTGTTCCTTCTTGCGCGGCTGCTGCAGGAAGTATGGCCACAGGCTTCCTCTTCTTCTCCATGGTTGTTGCTGGAGATGTGTCTTGGCAGCAGGATCTCCTCTGGAATGGTGGGACTCTGCTGCGAGCTGCATCCTTTTTATATCCACGAGGCTGACACAATGCATCCTCCTCACATGCGCCATGACACGCTTTGCTATCCGCTAGGCATTCCACTTGGCATCCGATAGCGTGTCACTCTGCCCTATTCCATCAGTCTCCCCGCTCATCTCACTCCGTCTGGCATCCTTCTGCGTCGCGTCCTCGCTGCTGCTCCCCGCGAAGCGATGGATCCCTGGTGTCATCCCGCTTCCATTCCGCTAGGCTTCGTGGACTCCACTAACATCTCGCACTCTCTCCTCCCCGTCCATCCTTTTGCCTTGTTGTCTTTCCTTATGCAAATTTTGGGCACTTTTGAGAGCGGATAACAACGGATGGAACATTTTCTCATCCGCTGTGTCCTTTTTACATATGTTTTGCATCTGTCGGCCGATGTGACAGGGCCTTAACTTAACCAAAGCTACTCCAGAAACAAAAACCTAGGACTGAACCACAGGTTATATATGTCATTTATTTGAAAACCAAAGTTTACACATTAAAAAAAAGAAAAATCAGTTTTTAGAGCAGATGGTTAATCACAAGGGTTCCCAACCCCAATCAAGGGTCCATGGAGCATGCCAGAAACCAGGCCATGCAAACAAGCAAAGTCTCATCAGCGGGATGCAGGCAGCACAAGAAACCACGGCCCCTCTGGTCTGTGGTAAAACTTCTCTCCATAGAACCAGTCCCTGGTGCCCCAAAAGTTGGGGCCCGTTGGTTTCGAGCAAAAACCTTTCACTAAATGCTAGCCCATGGTTAACTAAACCATTCTTTCCTGAATGGTCTTCTACAGAGGTTGGGAACCATGGCCCTTTTATGACTCATGGATTTCAGCTCCCAGAATTCTGGGACTTGAAGTCCACAAGTCATAAGGGAGGGCATGGTTCCCCACCTCTGGTCTGTAAAAATACATTAAGTTGGATTTGTGTAATGAAGGAAGCCACATTTTAGCCTACCATGTTTATCTGTTTATATTTCATCTTTTTCAGAAGAAATCAAGGTGCCATGCATCATGCTCCGACTTGCTATTTTTCCATATCACAACAACTCTGTGAAATGGCTTGAAAAGAAATGTGACTGGTCCAAAATCAACCAATCAGCTTCCATGGCTGACAACAGATTAACATCTTGTCCCATTTGTAGTCCAAAATCTTTAATCACTACATTGTATTGGTTCTCATTGTGGTATGATGAGTCGCTGGCTTGTCCATAATTCCTGTCAAGTCATATGCTATGTTGATTTTAAATGAAAGGACCAACAGAAAGACTGGTTGTTTCTGTCGTCCAATCTGGTCTGGCAGAATAGTCATGCTTTGGGTTCGAATAGCAAAGGAATTTTACTTGGCAGCACCCAGAACACATGTCTTTTCTGTTGTAGCACCTGCCCTATGGAACATTCTTCCCTGGAAATTAGGATGTTCCCAAAATTGCTGGCCTTTCATAAGGCCCTAAGACCTGGTTTTGTGCCCAGCACTGGGGTTTCAAATGTGTGAAAAAAACCATATCCTGTCTGTGTTAGTGTATGTTGACTGTGTTATTTCCTCAGCTGGTATGCATTTTAATTCTTATATTTATGATTGCAATTGGTTTTTATTTTCATATAATACATATTCACCATCCAGAGCCACTTGTTGAGATGGGTGGCTATGAAAATCAATCAATCAATCAATAAACACAGGCTTGAAGCAGCTATTGTCTGTGTTAGGGTTTTACAACTTTGACATCTTGCAGGTGTCTGGACCTCAACTCCCAGAATTCCCAAGCCAGCATAGCCACTACTGAGAACTCTGAAACTACTGAGTAATCAATCTAGACACAACTAAAACTCTTCTATCTGTTTGTTTGTAACCTTCCATTGGGCAAGATGGTGCACAATTTTAATTAGCATACTCAAATAGCCATGCATGCACCATTCCTGATGAACACTGAATACCATGCACCCCCCACAACCTGTACTTTACTTCTTGCAAACTCTCACACATCCTTCCTGACCTGTGCCATATCCTGAGATCCTGACTCCCATGGCATATTTCATGGATCCCCACACATCCCCAGGCATCCTAACCTGTCCTGCAACCTTACATAATATCCCTGACCCATGCAGCATCTCTTCTCCATCTCTGTATACACTCTTTTTGACCTATGCTGCACTCCTATGTATCTCCCCAACTCCCATACATGTCACGGTAAAAGCCAGTTGGGGTGACCTGATAGCAGTGTTTCAGTATCTAAGAGGCTGCCATAAAGAAGAGGGAGTCAAGCTATTCCCCAAAGCAACTGAAGGCAGAACAAGAAGCAATGGATGGAAACTAATCAAGGAGAGAAGCAACCTAGAACTTAAAAGAAATTTCCTGATAGAACATCATCATGTCATCATGATGACATCATGCCTCCAGAAATTGTGGGTGCTTTAACATTGGAGGTTTTTAAGAAGAGGTTGGACAATTTGTCTGAAATGTTATAAAGTGTCTGGCTTGAACAGGGGGTTGGTCTAGAAGACCTCAAAAGTCCCTTCTAGCTCTGTTATTCTGTTGTCTCTTGCTGGGTGAACACCACTTGTTGCCTTAATTTTGCTACTTTTTGGCTAAAACTGATATCTTAAGATGTCCAAAGCAATGAAATAATTCAATCAAATGTTATCTTCCCATCGTGGAGAAAGCCATCAATCCATTTCCCTTGTGCTCAGCAGTTCAGTTCCAATAAACAGATGACAAAATCAAAGAGCTAATATTAATTGAAGGTCTTCAAATGCAGCCTTCCTTTTCTACCTTCATTACATCTCCTCAGAGCATGTCAGGGGAGCTTCTGAGAAGTTAAGAGGTTTTTTATGTCTTGCCTCACACAGTGGAGAGGAAGAACAGATTGAAGATTTACTGTAACCAATTTGTGAAAGTTTGGGGGAATTAAATCAATCCTAAACATTCTGATTTATACGCTATGGTTAGAACTGTATTTGTTGATAACACTTTGGCACCTGCTTATTCCATTAAATTTGATATTTCAATTTGTATAGCCTGAGGCTGTACAAATTTAAAAAAACAACAACAGCGGGATCCATTACATATGTACTCAATCCAAAGAGCAGCCTACAGATAGATCAGGTGGGTGGGTGGGAGTAATAAATTTTCCCCAAGTATATAAAAAAAGACTGTCATAAAAATATAAAATGGATGGTGGGGGAATCCTTCCTTAACTCTCTGACATTATAGAATTTGTAAGCATGTTTTCCATTTCATTTTGGGTTAAGAAGAAGAAAGCGTTTAGATTCAGTTTGGGAACTGAAATGGTCTTGGTCTCTTTATCCAGTTTCAGAGATAACTCTTCAAATAGGCTGAAGCCCTGCTGATTCAGCTGGACCATCTGATCCCATAGTATTCTGGGCAATGATATATCTCTCTCCTGTTTGGCCTTGTTTATTTTGTGTCTGACCACCTAATGAGTTACTGGTATCAGTAACAAATTAACAGGATTAGGAATCCAATCAAAATAAAGTACATTACTTCAATCCACATTTTAATTGCTGACTCTCTTTTAATTCCTTTATTTTAACTTGTAATTTTTATTAAGTTATAAAGTATTATAAAATACAAAATACAAAAGTAAATAAGAGGGCAGTGATGGGGGAGGGAAAAGGGGGGGAAGTTGGAAAGATGGGGAAAGAAAAAGAAGCATTGACTTCTGATTCCCTCTGTTACAGTAGAATAGGGCATTAATGACAAATCACAGCTTTTTGCTTTTCCATAATAGTATGAACAAGTCATTTCTATAAAAATCAATCAATTCTAATCTGTAAAACCCAAAATCAAAGGTTCATTCTTTCCCACATTAAGCACAAAGTTCAGAAGTGGTCTCCATGTGGAAATGAAAGTACTTGTATTCTTTTCTTTATCAAGGTAGTCAGTTTTGTCATTTCAGCCAACCCCATCACCTTCTGCAACCATTCTTCTATGATAGGAATCAAAGTGTCCTTCCATTTTTATGCATACAATAATCTTGCTGCTGTCAACATAGATAGTAACAAAGTTCCAAACTGTTTCTCCAGCTCTTTTCTCTTTTAATTCCTAAAATACATTAAGCTTCCTTTTTTCAGATACATATCTAAAATCCCGAAAACGGTTTCCCATGCATTACAGAAAAAAAATCAATTCAGAGGTAGAACAGAAGGAACATGGGGGAGGGAGCGGGGAATGTAGCCATGTCATGCTGAATTCTTGATTTGAAGGAAAACTCAAGTTGAATGTACTTACATGCATATCTTGGGATTTATTTATTTTTTAAATGAGATTTTAATAAAGTCAAAGCACATGGAAGTAGGATTCCACAGCAGGGCAACATAATGGGAAAAGGAGCTCAAGATAAATGGGCCACTAAAAAGTAGACAGAAGCCACAACTGCAAACAATTCCAATGCAAGAACAAGATGGAAGATAGAAGCCAGCAGAGTTCAACAATAAGCTTAGAGAGGATCTGGTTTTGTTTTTTTTAAAGAACACATATATACAGAGAAAGGTAGCCTCACCAAGGAAAGGTACAGACAGATAGCCCAAAGCTGTGGAGATGCTGATACAAAAGCTGAAGCTCAAAAATGAACTGAGGATAGCAAAGGATATTAAGAACAAATCGTTGTTCAGATATGCTCAAAATTCAAGGAATAGAAAGAAAGAGTATAATATTATACTCAGGGGTGGTTTTCTACTGGTTCTGTCCACCTCTGTAGAACCGGTAGCTCTGAAGAGCAGCAGACATAGACCTGGTTCTATGTCTGCTGATGTTTTTGCCCACCCACCCACCTGGGCTCTTACCTGATCTTTATTTCCTGATTTTTCAACTTCAGCTGCCGAACAAGGCACAGCTGCAGTTAAAAAAACAAGAAAAGAAGGCTGTTTCAAAGGCTGCTTCTTGGCAGGTAGCGTGCTAATGACAAGCTAATGATGATTTATGAGGATTTACAGGTCACAGCCGGCAGGAAAGCTAATAAATCCCAAATTGGTAGTTAACCCTTTTGTATCCCACCCCTGGTTATAATGATGCCATAAAATACTAGTAATAGCTTTTCCGCCCTCCCAAAAAGGGTAGAACCCCTTAATTATTTTAAGCATGTTTTCCACCCAGTAGTTGTGAAGACCAAGATGAAAGGATATAAGTGAGCCCTGAAACTGATAGACATATCATGGATATCCTACTCATTTTGAATGAGTTAAAAACTCCAAGACATAGCAGAAAGATATGACACTGACACTTGAAGCAGAAGCAAGTAAAATGGCCATTAAAATTAGTGAATACATGACCAAGCTGTTGTCATCAGCAATATTCAAGCCAACACCCCAATAATATTAGTAGAATAGGCCTTAAAATTTATAGAACAATTCAACTATCTTGGTAGCATCGTGGATAGAGATACGGGAACAGAAGAAGATGTGAAATTCTGAATAGGCAAAGCAGCTGCTGTCTTCTAACAGATGTGTTCAGTATGGATCTCATCCACCATTAACACAGCAGCCAAGATCACATTATTTAATGCCATTGTCATAACAACTGTAATCTATGCCAGTGAGATCTGCAAATCTACATATCTTATTCATAAGATCAATGTCTTCCAACAACGTTGCCTCAGAAGGATTCTTCATATCTCATATGGGGATCATGTCACTAACAAGGAAATACATGTCACTAATGACGAAGCCATTCCCAAAGACTCCCTGAAATAGTGACAGAATGAATAATGTGTTTTGCTGGACATGTGCTCCACATGAATGAGCAAAGTCCAGCAAAGACCGCAATCAGTTGGATACCACCAAATGGTCAAATAAAAGAGGAAGGTCAAAAAAACCTGGCACCAAACATTTGGCAGACATCCATTTTAAATAGAAGGATGAAGATACTTTAGCTAAGAATCAAAAACTGTGGAGTATGTTTGTAGCCCTATAGGCTAAGCACAGGATGTGTGTGTNGATGTGTGTGTGGGGGGGGGGGGGACAACAACTCTGAGGTCAAATGGACTGCATCCAAAGTTACTGAAGAAATGAGGTACTGCTCTGGCTCAGCCTTTAGAGATTATTTGAGAGAAATCCTGCAATATGGTTGAAATGATAGATAACTTGAGGAGGACAAATATTCTCCTTATCTTGGAAAAGGGGAGTGGAGGATGGGGAGAGGAAGCTCCAGGGAACTACAAACCAGCTTAGAATTCCGTAGTAGCTCATAAAGAAATCAGTCAGTACACACTTGAAAACAATGTGGCAATTACTAGATGTCAATCTGGATTTGCCAAGAACAAGTCTAGCCAAACTAACTTCCTTAATACGTTGTGGCAGTATCGTGGACATAATACATCTTGATTTCAGCAAAGCATTTGACAAAGCACTCTCAACGTTCTGATTAGTGAACAAATTGTGTATGAGCTGGATGACATGACAATGAGGGGGAATACAAAGACAACTGCAAAATGTTACTTACTCGTCAGTGGTTCTTCATCAAACAGGAAAAAAGTGTTGAATGGACTCAGATCTGGGCCCTGTGTTCTTCCATATTTTTTAGAAATGACTTGGATGAAGATGTAAGGAAGGCTTATCAAATGTAGGTTAGAGAAATAGGCTGAAAACATAATGTTTAACAAAGATGAATGCATTTTTGTGTAGGAGACAGAAATGCAATAAAACAGATGTAAGATGGAGGACAGTACTTGTGAAAATAATTTTGGAATAATAATTACAACAATAATAATAATTACAAAGTGTATGTAAGTACTGTGATATATTTATCCAAAAGACAATGTAATTTTAGACTGTGTCTATTTGAAGCACAGTTTCCAAATTCTGTGAAGTGACAGTTTCACTTTGAGAACTGTACCCAGTTCTAGGTACTGTGTTTAATAAGGATTTAGACAAACTGCAGCAGGTGGGTTTGTATAACAGCAAGGTAGATGAATAAGAAGCTAGAAACTCAGTTCAAATGTTTAGCTTTTATAAAAGAGAAGACTGAGAGACGGTATGACAGACTCTTCAAATTCCTGAAAGAGTGTCACACAGTAGAAGGTCAAGACCTTCTCACTATTCTAGAATAGACACCCAGAATAATGGATTTATTTTTACAGGAAGTCAGATTCTAACTGAATCCAATTTACAAGAAGAGTTTCACAGTGGAACCAGTTACTAGGAGTAATGATGGGCTTCTTTTTGTAGAATATATTCAAATGCAGGCTAGACAACCATCTGACGAGGAGATTTTAATCTGGGTTTCTGTATTGAGAGCATTGGACCTGATGACCCAAAAGAGTTAAAACTACTTTGTTTTACAAAAATGCTTCTCAGAATGTGGAAGCATTGCTGTAAATACAACTTAGGTTCAACTTCCTTCTTTCCTTCCTTCCTTCCTTCCTTCCACATCTGAAGCTAAAATAAAAACAAAAACAGGCAGAACTGATAATTTGGTAGGCACCAAATATCTGTAGGCATATGGATTACATGTTTGGGATCTAAAGTCTAGATATTTTTTGTGGCAATTCAATTCATGTTTTTACCATTTCATAAATATTATCCACATTTGGATCACATAGCTGCCTAATGCAGCATTTCTTCTCCAGTTGTTCAGCTACATATATTGTCTCTGATCCTAAAATGCTAGTTTCCCAAAAGCTACCATGTCTCTGGCCTAATTGCTATTATTTCATCTGATTCCTGGACCTCTCTATGTTAGTATCTTATAAGCATTAAAGACAGATACTCCTGAAGACCTAGCAGAAAGACTAATATCTAGTCTCTACTTCTATCATTAAGGGGTTCCCGAATTCCATACTTGGCCCTTTCTCTGCAACTAAAAACTGACCGCTTTGTAGATATAATCAAGATATTTTTGGCTGTCTTTTTATAACATACTTGCTTATAATTATCATGACAATGGCCTTAATTTATCCATTTTCTGGATATATGCAACACACTGAACATAACTAATTACACAAGTAGGTTTGTCCAGTGCCCTAGTTTCAAATGAGTTTGGCTACTTTATCATTCAGCGTATTATGCCATGGAAAGCTTCACATGCGAATCATACAACTGTTGCCAGGGCAAATTTGGAAGAGCAGCTATAATGATTCTGGGTAGTATCCAAACTTAAGTCCCAAAACTGTGGCTGGCTTCTTCACCTGCTTGTCACCTTGACTATTGCAACAGCTCGGGCTGATGTACACTGGGGTTACCAGTTAAAGTTTAAAATGTTGACATTGGATCAAGTTATCTTAATACAATTTTATTAAAAAGAACTGCATATTCTGAATCTGTAATATATTTTTTTCTACAAACAGATAATCCCGGAAGACATCCAGAAGAAAATATAAAATATATGCCTTACATACACTGGAGATGAATAGAGCTATGAACCATATCTGAAGCTTGATTCCATGTGGCTGTGTTTAGCTGGAAAAGAAGTTGGGAGAAGGTTGATTAATGGCAAAACATTGATTTCTGGGCACAGAAGAAGAAGAAGTCAAGAAGGGCAGACGCTGATCAGAAATGCAGACCAGAGAAGAAGGAGCCAAGATGGCTGGATATATAGATTCTGCCTTCACTTTCCAAATGGCAGGGACACATCTGCTTTCCATAAAGCTAGAGAGTGATTAACACTTGCTTTTCAAAGTGTGAAGTGCAATGAAAGGAATGCAGAACACTGCTGGGGCCTTTACCATTCATTCCCACCCACGTACACTTCAATTTAGAGCAGAAATATTGTCATTATTTGGGGGGCAGGGGGGAATAGCTGGCTTTGAGATCTGGATGCAGACTTTGTACTCTCTGGCTTTTAGCTTTTGCATATTTTTTTTTCAAAGTTAGCCCACATCACTGCAGCTTTTAAGGAGATTCATTCTGAGTCTATTTTCTTCTTCTTCTTCTTCTTCTTCTTCTTCTTCTTCTTCTTCTTCTTCTTCTTCTTCTTCTTCTTCTTCTTTCTATTCTTCTTCCTTCTTCTTCCTCTCTTCCTCCTCTCCTCCTCCTCTCCTCCTCCTCCTCCTCCTCCTCCTCCTCCTCCTCCTCCTCCTTCCTCCTCCTCCTCCTCTCCTCCTCCTCCTCTCTTCTTCTTCTTCTTCTTCTTCTTCTTCTTCTTCTTCTTCTTCTTCTTCTTCTTCTTCTCCTTCTTCTCCTCCTCCCCAAAATCAATGAATAATGAATTAATATATTCACAATGAATAGTGAATTAATTTAAACTGATTCTGATTCATGACACACTTTGAGAAAAAGGTTTCTTTCACACTGCATTGTTTCAGTCACCAAAATCTCAGGAACAGTTTGAAGCAGATCCAGGGTTGTTCTTACTATCACCAATCTCCAAATCCTGTGTCAAAAGAGATATCTGCAAAATGTCCACTTCTGGAAGTGGACAATTTATTGTTTCTGGTGCTTTCTGGAAAGCATTCTAAGTATCCTAAGAAAGATTAAGTCTGTATAGTATGGGGAAAAACGTTCACACATGGACTCCTTGGTGCTTTCTGAGCTTGGTTGGTTGTTTGAGAACAACATATTGTAATGTAACATTATAGAGTTCTCCATAGAGTTTCATTTCTAGACTGGAACATTATGCATATCTCTAGTTGCTCGATTGCATTGCATCTAAAATGCATCTTAGATTAGAATACTACATTTATACCAGAGGTGGCATTCAGCAGGTTCTGACCAGTTCTGGAGAACCAGTAACGAAAATTTTGAGTAGTTCAAGAACCAGCAAATGCCACCTCTGACTGGAGATTTTACAGTATCCTTCCCCTGCCACGCCCACCAAGCCACCATGCCCACAGAACTGGTAGTAAAAATGTTTGAATCCCACCATTGATTTATATCCTGATTGTTGAAAAACAAGGAATAACATGTTGGTTTGCAAGGTAGTCTCTAGCTTATATTGAATAGAGTATGCATGTGTGGGATAAAACTAGTATTTGTATTTGGGACATACTAGCCAAAATGTGCCATAATGTGCTATAATGTGCCAAAACTAACCAATATTGCCCTATTGAATGACTAAGACTGGTAGTATTCAGTATACTGGTAGTATACTGAAAAGTATTATGAGAAAGTCTTTATCAACCAAAGCCACAGCGGACAACAGAAAGCAATCAGCTCATGATTATGACATATGGAAGATTGTGACTTAAAGTGAGTGTAGGGAGAGAAAGCTAAAGAACACGAATCCACAAATAAAAGCAAAGGAAGAAAAATGGATATGCTGTATGGTTGTGTAACTTACAGAAAGGGGAAATATGTATTAGTTGTGTGTCAGAAAGTATGAACTGGTATCATAAAGGCTATTATTGAAATATACAAAAACGGAACTCATAGTTTGGGAAGAGTTACATGTTAAATTCCAGTAAATGATGATCATGTAAGAATGAGGAATAGAGTTTTCCAGAAAATTGTGAAACATTTTGAATTACTATGATCTAGGAGAAAAAAATGTGTTAAGTAACATGAATAAATGAGTTGGAAACAAGATGAGAGGCCACAGAAAAAGGGATTGGGACATTTGGAGGCCCAGGAATAATCGTAACTGGTTAGTATTCACTTAAAATCTGGTCTGTTTGTTTTTAAGTTCTGTAGCTATCAAAAGAGCCAATGCAGTTTGGGGCTGCATAAATAGAGACATAGTGTCAGGATACAGGAACTGATAGGATAATGGACTCTAGGCTGATCACCTTAACATAAAAACACCACTGAAAAATTGGAAGGAGTATAAAGAAGAGTGACAATAGCAATAGCCCTTATATACTGCTTAAGTCATTTGCCAAGTCAGCATATTTAGAAAAAAAAAGCTCTGGAAACCACTTGGAATTGTGAAAATAATTAGATTCAGATTCAGATTAACCGAGTTGGAGGGGACCTTGTAGGTCTTCAAGTCCCCCACACAAGCAGAGACTCTGCACCATTTCCGACAGATGGCAGTCCAGTCTCTCCCTGAAAGTTTCCAGGGATGAAGCTCCCACAACTTCTGAAGGCAAGCTGTTCCATGGGTTGATTGTTCTTACTGTCAGAAAATTTCTCCTTATTTCCAGGTTGAATCTCTCCTTGTTCAGTTTCTAACCATTATTCCTTGTCTTGTCAGGTGCATTGGGAAATAGCTTGACCCCTCCTCTCTGTGGCAGTCCCTCAAATATTAGAACACTGCTATCATGTCTCCCCTGGTCCTTCCCTTCACTAAATTAGCCATGCCTAGTTCCTGCAGCCGTTCATCATACATTTTAGCCTCCAGTCCCCTAATCATCTTGGTTGCTCTTCTCTGCACTCTTTCTAGAGTCTCAACATCATTTTTATAGTGTGCTGACCAAAACTGGATGCAGTATTCTAGGTGTTTACTTACTAAGGCTTTATAGAGTGGTATTAATGCCTCGCTGGATAATTACATTATAAAGTGCCAAAAAAGCATAGAAAAACACTAATGGGGAATATTTATAAGAATGCTTTATATTTATAAGATGAAATAGAAAAGACTGGGGGTGAGAAAAAAAATTGTGTATAAGAAAGTGCTGCAAAACACGAGCATGAGAGAACAATATTTTATAATATTCACTTAGAGAAAAAACAGTGCAGTGCAGTCAAAGAGATCAAGTAATTTCATTCTGTCTTTTTCAAAGCAACTGGAAAACTCTGGGAACGAGAACAAGAGTGAAATAAAGTAAAATCCCAATTTAACAAATGTAAACCCTTTTTAATTAGATGATTAATTTGACCAGGAGCACCTATAACCAGCCTATCACATTTGTGCATTAGGAAATCAATACATTTATGTGTGGTCAATTCAAGAGGGCAGACATACCTAATGTTCCATCTTTTATTTTCCTCTCCACAATAACCCTACAAGGTGAGTTCAGCTGAAAGAGGGTGATTGACCTAAAATCACCCAGCTGCTTTCATGCCTAAGGGGGGATTAAAACTCATTGACTCCTGGTTTCTAGCCTGGTGACTTTAACTACAACCCCAAACTGTCATTATCACCTATTGGTGGCCATTACTGTGGCATGTATAACTCTGTTCAAGTTGCCACCATTTTTATAATGTCTCAATTAAAAATACAATCAATACTTGTTTTTTTTTTAAATGTAATTGGATAACTACAAAGAAATCATACTGCAAGTTTTCCTTTCCAAACCTGGCAACCTAAAACAATATCACCAACTGGCAGGAGTTCCATCAATGGCCAGTATCCCGGCCATTGCTTTCCCCGAAATGCTACATCTGAGATCAATGGCAAATTTTAAAAATTAAGTCAGAGGTTCCAGGAAGAAAACTAGAAAAAGCAACCACAATATTGGTCAAAAAGAGAGAAAATGAACAAGGACCAAAAGGCAAATAGAAGGTGAGGAAATGGAAGCAATGACAGATTTTATTTTCTTGAGTTCAAGTTGATGGTGCTTATTCTGGAGATGATGGAGACAAGAAAGTAAAAGAGACCCTGCAGTTTTTACTCCATTAATCATAGTGGACTATAGGGAGAGGGGCTCATCTCCATTCCAAGGCCACTGAGCCAGCACTGTCCAAATACATTTCCGTATCTGCAGCCATAAAATTAAAAGACACTTGCTCCTTGGGAAGAAAGCTATGGCAAACCTTGATAGCCTATTAAAAAGCAAAGACATCACCTTGCCAACAAAGGCCCGTCTAGTCAAAGCTATGATTTTCCCAGTAGGAATGTATGGCTGTGAGAGCTGGACCGTATGGAAGGCTGAACACCACCACAGAATTGATGCTTTCAAATTGGGGTGTTGGAAAAGACTTTTGAGAGTCCCTTGGACTACAAGGAGATCAAACCAGTCAATCCTGAAGAAAATTAACCCCAATTGTTTTTTTTTTAAAGGACAGATCCTAAAGCACCATTTGGCCACCAAATGAGAAGAGAGGACTCAATAGAAAAGACCATGGTGCAGGAAAGATTGAAGGCAGAGGTGGTAGTCAGCAGGTTCTGACCACTACCGGAGAACCGGTAGTGGAAATTTTGAGTAGTTTGGAGAACCGGCAAATACCACCTCTGACTGGCCCCTCCCCCATCTATTTTCTGTCTCCCAAGTCCCAGCTGATCGGTTGGGTCTTCTTTTGTTGCCCTGCAGAGAAGAATGGAGCTGGAAAGCAGTTTAGTGGGGTGGGGAGAGAATGGAGATTTTTACAGTATCCTTCCCCTGCCATGCCCATCAAGCCATGCCCACAGAACCAGTAGTAAAAAAATTACAATCCCACCACTGATTGAAGGGAATAGGAAGAGAGGAGATGATTAGATAGTGTCATTGACACAATGGGCATTGACACAGTGGGCATTGACACAATAGGCAGGAGACAGTGGAGGCCAGTTTGCTATGGTCTATGGGTTTGCAAAGAAGCGGACACCATTTAGTGATTGAACAACAAAGTGGAGTCTGAGAAAATTTTGGTTGGCTGGGATTGATCAGAGGCAGAAGGAGACTTTTTTGGATCTCCAAACTATTGGGATCCCAATGGTATCAGAATTTAGTGGCCAAACTCCCAGCAGCTAGCAACATGGATGGCAAATGAAAGAAAGGAAGGAGAAGTTAAACAGATCATTTTATCTTTTCTTCCTCCTCTTGCTGCTGCTGCTGCTATGTGAAATTAGGAGAAGAGAAAATTATAGTCATTAAGATGAACTGGGGAAGCCACCAGGCTCCTTAATGCACATAAGTAACTGGAGAAAATACTGGTGCACAACCTGGAGGTTTTCTTTTTAAAGGGGGAGGGGAAAGCTTTCTGCCCCAAAGTGGGAAATAAAGGAAAATTTATTCCTAACCACATCCTGAGTTTATGTTATGAGTGAGCACTGATTGCTTAAGAAAATAAAATTTAAAGAGAGTACAAACACTGCAAACTAATATTCTCTCTTTAGAGCTTTCTAGGGTTGGCAACACCTCTCAGCTGAGAAGCAAGGTGAGGCAGGAGCTACCTTCAAGAGGGAAACAGACTGACATCATTTCTGTGGTGTTGCAACATTTCAGGACATTGCAAAAGAGAATGTGAGCTCTGCTGCTATTATTTTGACTGCTGCTGAACAAAAAACAACTGACTTTAATCTCCAAAGCGCCAGTGTTGTAACATCAGAACAATTTG
Organism: Laticauda laticaudata; assembly: GCA_004320025.1. Classification (NCBI taxonomy): domain Eukaryota; kingdom Metazoa; phylum Chordata; class Lepidosauria; order Squamata; family Elapidae; genus Laticauda; species Laticauda laticaudata. Next base: position 29,452 of record BHFT01016378.1, read on the forward strand.
GCATTCCTTTCACAGGGCTGTAGAATTTTCCTGTGGGCTTATAGATGGTTTGTGGAATAAACCACAATAATCTGAATTAACATAAATTAAGAAGCATGGTTTACCAACAACAATGGCTGGGTTCACTTTAACACAGTCTGGTAATTGGTTTATTTGTTCATCATTTAGTGTAGCAGATAAAAATATATAATACAGGACAGAGGTGATATTCAGCAGGTTCTGACTAGTTTGGAGAACCAGTAGTAGAAATTTTGAGGAGTTCGGAGAACGAGCAAATATCACCTCTGACTGGAGATTTTACAGTATCCTTCCCCTGCCATGCCCACAGAACTGGTAGTAAAAAAATTTAAATCCCACCATTGATACAGGACATAATACAAAATGACCCACACCTGGGTAACATATAGAAATGCTACATATTAGAAGTTTCTTTGCAGAGTGGCTACCTTTGCTGACTTGATCCTTTGGACTGGAAGGAGACAAGACCAGGAGTTAAACTGCTACCCTTTGCATTAAGCAAGGTTCAATTACCCAGTCACAAATAATGTTGTGTGTCCAATAAAATGAACAGAATCATCCTTAGCCTCAATGGAAGTTTATTGAAAAGCACCAAAAAAACAAAAAAACAAAAAAAACCACAAACCCAGAGGGTTGCATCATTCAAAATTGTTGACAAGTTGGATATCCTTAACATGGGGCTGCACATGTCCTTAACATGTGAGTTAGGTAATGCTTCAATTAATTTTGCAATAATCGATAACTACTCCTGTATCAAAGACTGCACCAAAACACCAAGCAGCTCCATCTAATAAATGACCATGGATGATGTAGACTGGGAGTTCAGATATCTGGAGGCCACAGAATAATGTTAGCTACTGCTTTACATTTTTAAAGTAATAGTAATATGGAAAGCCAATTAGGTGTGATGGTACCTATAAACTGGAAAGCTATGAGTTCAGGTCCAAGATGGGAGAAACAGATGCTATCTTGAACTGACCAAATAAAGTGGATAAATGATGATAAATCTTCTCTTCCAGTACCAAAGTTGAGAATGTAAGTTTTGATTCAGGTTTGTTAATTTGAATGGGCTTAACTTTCTTCTTATTTGTAAGGGGTCTCCTGAAAGCCTTCCTTCTCTCTTACAAATGATCCATGGCACCTTGGTGCTTAGAAGAATTGCAGACTAATTAAGCTGAGTAAACCTTTTGAAGAAAGTACTTTGGTATGTGCAGGAATTGATGTGAGGCACCTTTCTTTTTTCAAAAGGATTAAAACAGCCATGTCTTTTTTCAGGCTCATAATGTTCCCAGCTATCTCTACATGCCAATTCCTACAGACTCAAAAAGAGGCTTTTTGGACAATCAGACAGACTGACAGAAGGGAACAGTTTCCAAAATAGAAATATGAGCTTTTTTTAAAAAAGACATGGCTATTTTAATGATTCCAAAAGAGGTGCTCTGTATTACTCCCACGTGTTCTAAAGCATTTATGTCAAAAAACTGCACAGCCCTTGTGATGGGTGTGTAATATTATGAAGAAGTCATCGTGAAAACAATGAAACATATGCTGGAGCATTTGGTTATGGCAATTGCATAGTAATTCAGACAGTGGAAAAACTTGTTTTGTTTCCTTCCACTGAATCTTCAAGCATCTATCCCCCCAAAATTATATGTTTCGGTACTTGCTAACATCTGCCCAATATGGTTGCCTAAGCTTAGAATACTCTGTTATGACAACGTTGCTGATTATTTTGAGGATAAAATTGCTCGCCTTCATATTGACTAAGACAACCTTATGGTTTAGTGGTTCAAATATAAAGTTCTGATTTCAAAATTTCTGTTCAGGTATGAAATACATAGAGAATCTTTGGGGCGATCTCTGCTGCTCATTTGTAATTTTAAAAATAGGATATAAATGTTAGAGTTGCCATAAAGGAGATTTGTGGCTTCACAAACAGGATGCCTTAGTATTAGGGCTACTCACAAAACCAGAAAGTCTGAAGGGGTAGGGAGATGTTGTGGTTCCAAAACTTTGTTAATTTTTTTAAAAAGTATGAAATATTGTACAAAAAAACCACAGATTTTTTTTAGAAAAGAGGAATAAATAGGGAAAAAACCAAATTAGGAAGTGCAAATGAAGAGGAAAAAAAGCTATAGAAAGAAGCAACTTCTGATTTTCCTTGATACAAATAAAAAAGTGTAAAAGTGAGTGACTCTGAACTAGAATCAGTTCTAACCAACAATACAATACCAACAATATAAACAATAAACAAGTCTAATCACCAAGCTTAACTTTCATTACTTTCAGTTTAAAAAAAACAGCAAAAACAACCACGAGTGGTTTCCAAGGAGAAACGAAACTAAATCTTCCCTTTAATCAAAGCAGGCAATTTCTTCATCTCTGCCAACTCCCTTATATTCACCATCTATCCTTTCATTGGGTACATGTGAGTTCTTCCAACTCTGTGCATAGAGAAGCCTTGGTGCTATTGTCATATATAAGAACAAGGTTCCATGTTGTTGTTGTTGTTCAATCTGCTTGTCCAGCAAAGCTTAAAAAAAAGTCTGTGGCTTCAATTGTTACATTCAGGAACTAATCAAGGAGAAAAACAACCTAGAGAGCAATTAACCAGTGGAATGACTTGCCTTCAGAAGTTGTGGGTGCTTCATTCCTAGAGGCTTTTAAGAAGAGACTTGTCTGAAATGGTATAGGGTCTCCTGCTTGAGCAAGATGTTGGACTAGAATATTTCCAAGGTTCCTTCCAACTCTGTTATTCAGTTCAAGAATTCTCTGAATTAAATAATACATATAATAAGTCTTAACTTTCTTACATGTACACCAGAGGAGAGGGATGGAGAATTGCTTGGGATGATTGAAATATGGAGACATCATATGTACACTGATACTTTCAGGCAAGCATGTTGTGGGTCAGGGACTCCAACTTAACCTATTGGATAGTCAAATAACACTTTGCCTGAGCATTACAATACAGATAGTCCTCAACTTACAACCACAATGGAACCCAACATTTGTGGTGCTATATGAGACATTTGTTAAGTGAGTTTTGCCTCATTTTACAACCTTTATTGCCACAGCTGTTAAGTGAATCACTGCAATTGTTACCGTAGTAACACCGTTGTTCAGTGAATCTGGCTTCCCTTTTGACTTTGCTTACCAAAAGGTGATCAGATGACCCTGAGGCACCGCAATCCTCATAAAGGTGAGTCAAGTTGCCAAGCGTCTGAATTTTGATTACATGGGGATGCTGCAGTGGTCATAAGCATGACAAAGGGTCATCAGTCACTTTTTCCTGTGCTTGTAACTTTGAATGGTCACTAAATGAACTGTTGTAAGTCAAGAACTACCTGAAAGAAATAATATGGGGAGAGATGATAGCTAAAAGGCAGAACACAAGCTTTCTCAAAGCCAAAGGCCTTAAATTCAATCCAGTGGTGGGATTCAAAAATTTTTACTGACTGATCTGTGGGCGTGGCTTGGTGTGTGTGGCTTGGTGGGCCTGGCAGAGGAAGGATATACTGCAAAATTCCCTCCCCACCCCACTAACCTGCTTTCCAGCTCTCTTCTCCTGTGCAGGGCAACAAAAGAAGACCCAGCTGATCNATTCAAGAAACAGGATAGGGACGGGACCAGTCAGAGGTGGCATTTGCCGGTTCTCCGAACTACTCAAAATTTCCGCTACCAGTTCTCCAGAACTGGTCAGAACCTGCTGAATGCCACCTCTGATTCAATCCCTTTATTACCAAGTAGGGATGGAAAAGATTCTTATTTGACTGCCAAAGTTCTCATAGGGTAAAGGATCTTTGTTTAATACAAATATGACTTCTCATGGGCAACAATAGGCCTCATTAATATTACAAAGAGTATGTTCAGAGAAATCTGAGCTTCAGCTACAGAAGTAAACAGGAGATTTTTAGGGAGAGAAGAACAGGCCTAGAGGAGTTAATGAGTGGAAAGGTGTAGCACAGGCCCCCCCTGATGGCCACTGTACAAAAAAACAGCAAGACAGAGATAGGGTTCATTTTATACTTGGGTACCCCCCATTAATTGGATTTAAATTACTGATTATTACTGTTTAGTGCAATCAAGGTACAGATGTTACCAGTTTGTTGCACACAATCCAGATGATTCCCTCAAGGCTGTATTTCTGTTGTTAGGTTGCAGTATTTCACTGCATCGGAAAAAGTGCAGTTTGCACCTGGAAAATTGGCTTTTGGTTCCATCTGGTAGCATTTATACATTGTTGTTAGGGTTGCTACTGTTGTTTGGGTTTTTTTTTAATTAAGAAGTTCCCTTTAAATTGGATCGGTAAAAAAAATATCATTGTAGATCAAGGAGAAAATAACTTAGAACTAAGGAGAAATTTCCCGATAGAACAGTGGTGGAACAATATGCTTCCAGAAGTTCAGAGAAGAGGAACTAAGATGATTAAAGGCCTGGAGAATAAAACATATGGAGAATGGCTGCAGGATTTAGGTGTGACTTGTCCAAGGCTGTCAAACTCACAGCCCACAGGCCAGATGTGTCATGTGCTGGCCACACCCACACTTGGTTTAGCAAAGGGGAAAAAGTTCTAATCCGTCCTGTGACAATACCATGACAAATTGAGTTTGACACTCCTGAGTGAGCCATACAAGGTTCCCCATCCCTGGCCTACTGGTTTTTCAGTTGTGGGGGAAATCAATTTTTGATTTTTGAATGGGACTATTTAATATACAAATGTACCCCTGATCTAACATTCTACAAAAGAATTTGCCTCAAATGTTAAATGTCTAAAGCCCCTGTCACACTGCAGCAACGGATGGAAAGAGGATGTAAAACGGAGAAAAACACTTGCCATCCGTTGTAACGCGATGCTTCCGTTCTGTACTCACTGCCTCCGTTTTGCTTCCTCTCTATCCGTCCAGCATCCGTCTATTGACATTTCATCTGCTCAAAAGGTTTTGAGCTGCTCAAAACTTTTGAGCGGAAAATGTATCAAACGTGTCCGTTCTGCATCCGCTAGGCATACGGGGGACATCCGTTCTGCATCCGTTGTCATCCGTTATGCATCGCTATATCCGCTAGGCATCCGCTGTGCATCCACGCAACTCGCATCCATTCAGCGGTAAACGGACGCAGGGAGGAAGGGAACGGACGCGGAACGGACGCGCAGTGTTTGTAGCACAGACAGAGAAAGGATGAAAGCGGATGCAGCACGCAAAGAAAGCATTTAAAACGGAAAAAACGTTCGCAGAGGGGACCTATCTCGGATATTAAGGATGTCTAGAGGATGCCTAGAGGATGCAAAAGGATGCTTCCGTTCCGCATCCGCTTTCCATCCGCTCTGCGTCCCCCCCGTCCGTTCCTTTCCGTGTTATCCGCTCTGTTTATGCATTTGCCCCTTGAGAGCGGATAACAACGGATGGAACATTTTTCTCGTCCGCTGTGTCCTTTTTACAAATGTTTTGCATCTGTTGTGCAGTGTGACAGGGCCTTAAGATACAGATCTAAGCGCAGATCAGTAAGAAATATCCATATACTGAAATATAATATCAGTATAACATTTGCTGTTATGTTAAACACAGTGGCATGTCAAAAACATGTTGAAGTAGTGTGTCTTAGCTTAAAAATATTTTTATCTCTTGGTCAAAATTACTTCATCCCTAAAAAGTCTACAAATATAACACTCCTTAAATTAGAAAGCATATTTGTTTACATTCTTTCACATTAGTGCTTGATCGGAGTTAACTCTGTATGCCACAGAACTTCCCTCTTCACCAAGCCAGGAAGGATGATATTCTTCTTGACCAAGTTGGATGTCCAAGTGGACAATTTTCTTACTGATTGAGACCAATCAGACACATCTGAAACTTAGAAGATCATGTTGTGACAGGAGTGTCAAACGTGCGACGACATATCATCACGTGACATAACTTTCCCCCCCTTCACTAAACTGGGGGTGGGCACAGCCGCAAGTTTGACACCCCTATGTTGTTATGTCAGACAACCAAGAAACATGTTGCCCCTAGAAGGATAAATATTTGGTGTAGCGCTATGCTTCAGAGTTTCAGTTGCTAACACAAGATGCAGACTGGATAGAGAGAGATTTACAGTAGTTGACTGGTTTAAGGAGAGTTTATCAGATGAAATATGAGATGAGGTGGTATGGGAATTAACCCCTGACCTGAGGACTACTTCATCCAAATCAGCTGGAAACTGAGAAGTTTAAGAAGCCAACATAGTCAGAAAAGAGAAGTGCTACTACTTGCTTTCATTCCTTTTGCCTTTTCCTTCTTTCATGCATTGGAATTTTTTGAAGTTGAAAATGGAGTCCACAGAATCCAGGATCTCTGCTAATAGATGTTGTGCCATTATACAAAGAACCTATGCTTATATTATGAAATATACTATACCATTTCATATGTGGTCCAGCCCAAGCCACATACAACCCAGGTCACAAAATTTGGTAGAGGTATTTTGCCGAAGAAGACCCTCATGGGTTCAGATCAGAATATATTATCAGGTAGAAAGAATCCGGACCATCCACAGCATAGATGATTTATTCAAGGGTATATATAAAAAATCTGTCAAGCAAAGTTTGGCACTAAACTGGTGCCAGATAAGAGTCAATGGAGTTCAGGAGGTGGAGTTCAGGAGGTGTTGGACTTGAATTTTTTGTGGGAATGTAATGACTCTAAGCTGCTGACATGCTTAACTCCACCCACTCTCCAGCTCTGCCTGCTCTTCCCCTATTAACTTACTGTTAAAGAAAGTGCTTCCAATCCCTAAGGGCTCCAGAAGCTGAAGACACCAAAAGTTAAATGGAGCCCAGACTTGTTGAATCACTTCCATTCTGTCTGGCAAACCCAACCTGAATCAAGCTTTAGCCTCCAATGGATTCTAGCATACAGAATCTTTGCAATTCACCAGAGCAATCACAGTCATCCTTCAACTTTATTAAGTTTCCCCCTTTGTTTTCCTGGAGAGAATCAGCTCACATCAGGCTCACAGATCTGAATGTTTACTGAGACTATGATGGATGAAACATTCATAGCTTACAAAGGTCAGCCCTTTGTCAATGCTTTCCAGAAGGATGGATCTCAACCTTGCCCCTCTGAATATTATGGAGTATTTTGGGGAAAAAACAGGCTTTGCTTCTGGGAGACATATTGGGAAGTGGAGCTTGACTCATTCCTCTTGTACTATTGCTTGCTGTATACCAGGGGTGTCAAACTGGTGTTGTCACGGCATCGTCGTGTGACATATTGACGCATTACTATTTTTTCCCCCTTCGCTAAACTGGGCATGCGCATGGCCAGCACATGATGCATCCAGCCTGAGAATTTGACAGACCTGCTGTATACTGTACTCTGTTGCCTAAACACACACACACACACACACCATCATCATCATCATCATCGTCATTCCCTTTGAAGTATTTTCACAATGGCTTTTTTAAATTATTGCAATGTCTCTGAATAACCAAGTTAGGAGTTCCAATCTAATTGTTGAATACATCATCTCCATCCACCAAATTGTTTCTTTCGTGGTCCAAGACAGAGTACAGATCACTTGGTGTCCTACTTTTCATCCCCATCCTATTATATGCCTAAAAGGGTTAAAGCTAGAACAACACAAGGCCACTCCTTCTGGGACTCATCACACATACAGAAACTTTTCCAATGGCTCTGAAAAGTTCCATGCAAAATATAGACATATACAGTGGTTAATGCAGTTAGTTATTCAATCAATCAAAAAAAGTTTATGGTACAAGACCAAACACGATTTAAAAACCCCCCACATATGGTACAATGACTATTTTAAAAGTTCTATGAAAACTCTAAAACAATAAACAACGAACAATTAACATCAAGAGGGAGGAACCATATAGTTTCTAACAGCTATAGTTATAAGAATTTTGAAACCTTGTAGAAACTTATTATTAAACATTCGGCCCTTCTATCTCTTCCTGTTGTTGCACTATCTCTCTCCCCCTCCCCCCCTCCCCCTCTCTGTTAGTCTTTTAGCTTATTTTGACAATTAACTGTATTTATTTTTGACATTTGATGATGTATAATAACTCAACAAGCAACACTTTTTGCTAGTGATCTGTGCTCAATTGCTCTGAACTGGATACAGGGACTGATGGCGAGTTGTTTGAAGATTACCCACAATTATTTTCCAACATTAACTGCATCTACGGATGATATATAACTCTTTTCACTAGGAGAAGTTTTTAAACTCTAGAACTTGTTTTGCAACCTTTTTTTCCTCTATTTTTTTTTTAAAGAGTGCTAGCGGGTGGGGAGACATTTCAAAACAGAAAAACTCTGGTTTTTTTTCTTTCCCCAGACACTATTTTTCACCATATAGCATACACCTATACATCTGCATATCTATGAATTATTTTAAATTACTTTTAAATAGAGTTGTGCAATGTTGTGCCAAAGCAAAAGCAAGGGTGATTCTGATCTAGTGAGGGCATACTCTCTCCCTCCCTCCCTCCCTCTCTCTCTCTTTCTCTCTCTTTCTCTGTGGTGGCCATGTGGGCTCATGAAAATACATGTTTAAGTTCAAGAGGCAACAACTGGGTGCAGTCAGGTGTCACCGTCCTTCCACCCACTTCTTAATGTCTCCTGGATTTAAACACATATTTTCTTCTGTTGTCTATTGCTTGGGCCCAAGCAGAAGTCCTGCTCCTTTAAGAAGCAACCTATTGTATGCTTTGCTCCCCACCACCCACTCCTTTAAATTGGGCTCAAGGATTTATGCAAATCTAATCCTGTGGTCAAGCAAAAACAATGATTTCAGGGGAACAATTCCCTTTTTCAGACATCCCTTATGCACTAAAGGAGTTTGGCAAGTGTAAGTACTCAGAAGGGAAATACCAGTTTAAAGCAAATATAAGATTGTACAAGGGATTTTCCCCTGCCCCAGATTTCCTTATCTGCTTTACTGATAAAGGGGTCTTGCTCAAACAATAACAGATGTTGCAGAAGGATATCTCCCTAACGTAATATTATCAAAGCCATGAACTCATTTTTTGTTAATCAGAGCAATAAGCATAAGCTTGTCAGTGACTGAATCATCTGCTCTTCCTTGAAACCATATACTAAAGGAGTTGGGGAGCTTTGTTTCGGGCCTTGAACCTTTGCCAACTCTTCTGTTCAAACCAGGAGCAACCCAGACACATGGTTCAACCTTTTCCCCTTTTGGTCTCTTTTGGAATCTCCTTTATTAGTCTTCCAGATTGTTATCTATTAACAGACTTACCTGTAATTGGTTGGTCCGTGGCAACAGGAAATTTGAAGAGCCGTCACTTGCCACAGCCGCGAGCAGCCCAACTATAAAAAGCGCTGCTGCGGTTTCTCCTGTGCTCAGTCCTAGGAGGAAATAAAACAATTGACAATCATGCTGGTGTCCTGAGTCTCATTCCCGTGACTTAACACAGATCTTCTCCCATCTTTCTACCTGGACTGCTGATACTTTTGCCTTGAAATAGCAGTCTCTTATAAAACAAGAAGGAAAGCCCCAGGACCTTCTCTCTCTGGCTCTGATGAGATATGCTTCCTTTCTCCCTTTTTGTTTCTTCCCTTCTTCACTTTGGAGAAATGCAGAAGACAACCAGACAAGTTCTGAGCATTTTTGCTCATCCCAGACTGAAGCCAGCCAGCCAGCCACATTCAGACTGGACTTGAGGCCAGCCAAAGTGATTGTCATGCAAGCAGGATCCTTCACTAAGTTGTACAAAGTTCCTGTATCTCTGAACCAACCCATCTGAGTTGAATTCCATAGCTTGGAAGGGTCAGCTGGTTTCGGCTCATCAGCTGATTATCAATGCCCATTCTTTGATCTGGATTGAATCCCCATCCTCAGGAGAAGAGTGGTTTGCAGAAGGACCATATTAAGCACACCTTCCCTTCCAACTGTTGGTGGATTCATTTACCACAGGTCTTCAAAGACAAAGTGCACAAGCTGCAAAGAAAATGTGCTTCTTTCCTGCCCCATCTTTCTTCAACACAGAAACACATACTCTATTCTTATTCCCATTTCCATCGATGCATCATTCCTATCACCCATCTCATCCCACTTGTGACTATATGACTGTAACTTTGTTGCTTGTAGTGGTGGGATTCAATTTTTTTTACTACCGGTTCTGTGGGCGTGGCTTGGTGGGCATGGCATGGCTTGATGGGCATGGCTTGGTGGGCATGGTNTACCCCACTAACCTGCTTTCCAGCTCTGTTCTCCTGTGAAGGGCAACAAAAGAAGACCCAATCAATCAGCTGGGACTCGGGAGGCAGAGAATAGATGGGGGCGGGGCCAGTCAGAGATGGTATTTGCTGGTTCTCTGAACTGCTCAAAATTTCTGCTACCGGTTCTCCAGAACTGCTCAGAACCTCTGGCTTGTATCCTTACAATTTATATTGACTGTTTCCTAGTATAATTTGATTGCTTATTTGTACCCTATGACTATTATTAAGTGATCTTGATGAAAATATCTTTTCTTTTTATATACACTGAGAGCATATGCACCAAGACAAATTCCTGTTGTGTCTAATCACACTTGGCCAATAAAGAATTCATTCATTCATTCAAAGAGGCTAGATAGACTTCTCCTTAGCCTTGTGTATGAATGCTGCATCCAGCTTGTTCCATCCGGAAAGAAGCGTGAGACCGGGTTCCAACAATAAACTCTTTTATTAAACTCACTAGGCAATAGTAATGGAACAACAGCCCAAGCTGCGGCAGCCCTTTTTATAGCGGCTTGCCCGTGGCTTGTGGCCAATGACACCGCTTTAACTGTTCCCACCGTTTGGTGGGCTAACCGGATTGGTTCTCTAACAGCCAATCCGCGAATGGCCTTTTTGGCGCAATCAGGAATCCGACAACTTGTACCGACCAATGATTCCATCACAAACACCCCCCCCTTGTTATCCAACTGGCTCACTAGTTCACTCAAGTAGATAGTCTTTTCAGAATTCTCCATCCTCCCATTCTTTATTTTTGCCATTCCTTAATGCTAATTATATAATTCTCATTTGAAATTTAAGAACACTCTCTTATTTGTTTTCCTCATAATATATCATTAATTTTCTGCAGATGAATACTACAGTATTGTTCTCATTACATTGAATAAACAGCTTCATTATGTTGTCAAAAAATTATCCTTATGTCAAGAAACAACCTGGCAACAAAGACATTATCAAGACAAAGTGAATTTTCTAGAATTCCTTAAATAAGAGTAGAACCCGCCCCCACTTACATCAATGACTTGTGTAACAGTTCCTCCTATAAATCTTGATCTACCTCAGCAATTCCATCCTTACCTGCAAAATCAAACACAACCACAGTGATGAAAGCCTCAACAGTATCCTATCCTGGATCTGTTGAAAATAAATTGAACAATAGCTATACTCCTTTACCATCCACAATATAAATTGCCCTCGCACAGATTCATGATACATTGTATGTGCTTGGACACCGTGACAGAAATATTACAGAATGGTAACGCACAGCACCAAAACACATCATTCTGTCCCATAAAGCGCAGCTAATGACATTCTAGTCTCCTGCCCAAAGATTAGCAAAAATTAGCACAGATTACTCACATCCCGTCGAGCACTTCTTCAACTCTCCTACCTTCGTAAGATACAGAATCATATGCCAGCCTTCAGCCAACATCTGAAAAACATTTTCTACTCCGGTCGTCATATTTCTTAAGTGAAAAATAACTAGTCAATATAGCATATAATACGTTATATGGAGCGTTGATGTGTCTATTGTAGACGTTGCTATGTGAGTGGATAGATGAGATTGAGCTTTCTCCGCATACTTCTTCCCTCAGCTGTACCTTGGGTTTATTTGCGATGATGCACCAGAACCTTGAGCCATCGTGCAAGCTACACATACTCTACGTCCCTTCACGAATAAAAGTAGATAATACAATGAATAGAATTTCAATTTCCAAAACCGACCTTTCTCTGCATCGTTTAACAAGTAATAGCAGTTCTGCACAGAGAACCCACATTCAACGCCTGCCCTACTCAGATAACCATGCTCTTCAAACTGGCCTATCAAAGTGCAGATGTTCTGTACCGAAGCGACAACGCTACAATTAGTGTCTAGTGCCTAGCTTGCATCTGCTCATTACATTATCTGCCTCATGCAGACGCTAAAGCTAATATGTATAGTCCACAACACCCATCGTATCGTAATACACACGCGCGTGTCCCGTCGTCTCTGTGCTCTAGCCCGCAGGCCGTAGGGCATATCTGAGATACGCAGCCGAGAGCGGCGCGGTGAGATCAATTCGTTCCACAACATAACCTCGAAGCCACCCAGTGTGCCATGTTCGCGCCAAGTCGTACCTAATAAGGCACAGGTGGCTATACACAGCGACGGCAAGCACCTCCATGTTGTTAAGTCCTGTCGCTCTAACCACTCACTAGCCACTCATAATCCATACAATGTGAATACTGTTTCGTATAGTAAGCTTTATGCGCCTTAAAACGTGCGCTCTACTTCTACTAAGACCAGCCGGACAGACGCAGGTACTCAAAAAAGCTCTCTCTTAGACATGTAATGTTCTAAAGTAGGTAACATATATAGTCCCAAGCAGGACGCGCTTGGACAAGAACGTAGTCCTCGTGTCAAAGCAACCCCATCAGCGTCGCGCACGCAAGCGGCGCACAGATAAGAGAACGATCGCTCACATACGTTCGTCTCGTCACCCACAGAGACCCGCATCAGTATACTATGAGACAGCTGGATCGGTCGACTCAACTGCGAGCACAAAGCAACGAACTTTAAAAAACGTTACTACCAGCCCAACGACGCGCCCTGAGTCTACCAAAAAGTACACACGACTAAGACACGTTCAGATGCCGCAAACTAAGCGCGCCAAGCTGAGCCAGACGCGCTAACTTTGCTTAAACGACACCGTAGGCGACTCGCCTGGACGAGAGTACGAGTGACGATGCCGGTTTTAAATGATACAGTCGGCTTCGAGACACGATACCAGAGCGCTTAATCTGCGAAGAGCACACGAGCGGCGCAGAACCGCGCCAAGACGCGAGGCACTGGTCAAGAACAGCCGACCCGGAAGCCTTAATTAAAAATTTTAAAAAATCAACATCCCGTAAAATTACGATGTCTCAGGCACGCCGACGGAGGAGGAGAACAGAGCCACGAACGTCCCGCGGCGCGGCGAGGCCGCAGCCTCCGGAACGGAGAACAGAACTCGTCCTCAAACTCACAGCCAGCCGCCGCTTCTTCATGACGACAACGGTAAGGCATGTTCTCCACATGCGCGAGGCCATAAAAAACGGCCGCGACCAAAATGCAGTTTACACTTGCACCACTTTCGATATAAGCTTGTTACGCCATAGTATACTTTTGTCACCAATGTCCCTCCGTCCTTCAACACCACACCAGCCACGTCGGTCAGTCAGCAGCGTCAGCCTATTTTTCATGCCTTAAATCCAAAGCAAAGATTTCCAGAATTGATATTCTGGATCTAGCATAAGTTCCTATAAACTGCTGTCTCAGGCGATTGTTAATGTTCGATCACAATACGAAGTAAATCTGTGACGGCTCCCTAGTGGCCCAAGCATCTAGTCACCCTGTTCCCAAGCGAGAACGTGAGAGATCCTGTCTACACCCCGCACTGCACGGGACTCCCTCCCTACCAAAAAGACCCATTCTGGCATGAGGTGAATGAGTGCGCAAGCGCGCAGGCCGACTCCCGACCATCGGGACTCCAACACGCCATACGGTCCTCAACGCGAGTTCGCCCTCCAACGATGGCGCCACGACTTGTCTCCGGGGGCGCAAGTGCCGCAGCCGTGCTAGGGCCATCCGCTTCCGGGAGACCACGTAGGTAACAGGTCAATTCATTTGTATGGTAGAAACGGCTGGGACGCAATGGCAGTGAGAGCGAGCAGTGCGGACCGCTGCCGAACCGGCGTGAATCAGAGGCGAGACGCCGTGAGCACCCCATCAGGAGAAGCGGACAGACGGGCATAGCGCCTACCTGCTGCCATGAAGTTTAGCGACCACAATCAAACCTCCCGCACAACAAGCACATCCTCCCGCCTCGCGAAGTGCTGGCGAGCTATCTAGGCACGAGGATAGGCGGTCAACAATGAAACTAACACTTGCTACCTTTCGCGAACACAGACACGCTTCTCGCATTCAGACTACCGGTGAGCAAGGCACGAAGGCGGCGCGCACAATCGGCGGATGACCGTCAACTGCTGTTTTCCAGCAGTAATTCTTATGATCCTTACTCCGCCGCGTAATACAGAGACAGCAAGTGAGTATAGTTAACAGTTTCAGCAGTACACCCGGTCGAAAGCTATCTTTCAACGTTCCAAAAAACCTCTCTCGCAGGCTTTTACTTATGGGCTGCAGCAGTGCTGATATCGTCCACTACCACAGTTCTCCCCACTCTGCTTCGCTTTCTGCTCTCGCATCCAGTGCTCTGAGTAAAACATCACCAGGGCAAGTATTAAACTGTTTCAGAGCCTTTGGTACCACACCCGCTCACAGTTCTCGTGGCTGCCCACACCTCTTCGCTCCCACACCGTGTTTCCACATCAGCTATCCTCCTATCTCTCTGGCCGTCCTTTCAGAAATGGATTCGACCCACCATCTTATTTCTGAGAATCCATCTGTTAGGCAGCCATGCCTCTTTCACCACTTTCCATCTGCCCATTGCTCCCCTTTAGTTGCCATCCTCAGGACATCTTCTCTTGTTCTTCCACAGCTCTTCTTGACCACAGTCTACAAACTAGACTCCTTGTAATTTAAATTTGTAGATCTTTTAATGGTCAAACAATTCTGATCTCATGAACCCACCTAAAGTAAGGCATGCTAACAATCCAATCTCTTAATCAAAACTTCAAATATTGTCGCCAGCGTTGCCAATATTTAACTCATTAAATTTTTTGGTCATAAGATCATTGGATCTTGTTCTCACCATCTACTTTCTGGTCACATTCGGAAATGTTTACACTTTCTTGTATGATTCAGAATAAAGAAAAAAACTTTACTATCCAATACAAATTAACCAACTACTAATGGCTTGTACACAATGGTCATGATACTTGACAGTCACTAGACTCATTCTCTGAGGCTAAATATGAATGTATGAAAGTGCTTCTTCACATATGTAAAACGGAAGCTCCATTCATAAGATTTAATATACTTCAACAATTGAATTTTATTTCAGTATAAACATTTTTAAAATTCATTGGAATAAAATCTCATATTGATGCCCATGTAAGCGACACGGTGATATAGTAACACAGTCTCGAATCAATATTCCTTAGTGAACATTATAATAGAGCTTCCATAGATCTGAAAATATCCGATTACAATGGTTACAAATGTAATTACCGGATATGCTCAGTTCTCCTATAGATGTGGCGAGCGAGAGGCCGTGCCATCAGATTTTGTAACGCTACCAAGAAATAGAATGGTAAAAACATCCGCTACATTTTAAAAATACATTTATTGTCTGAAGGCACTTAAGGCCTAAAGAAATGTAACGCCCGCCAAAGACAAATCGCGCCAGCGATCATTTATAGCTCTTGTATCTTCAATGTCGCCCATTAAAAAAAATAATTAGGATAGAAAATCATCAAATAAAAATGTGCTGCACAGAAGGTTAGTCAATGTTCCATTTAAGCATGTATTTTGCCTCGTCCCTAATCGTATTTTAACCAAAACAAAAGATCACATTCCAGTTTCGTTTTTTCTCGGTCCTCGATATAAACAATTTCAAAACAAAGAAATCAATCTGTTGATTTGTTCAATGAAATACTTTGATGCGTTATGTTATAATATATGAGAAGTTTCCTTAAAGTTATTAGACCGTTCATTACAAATGCTTTGTCATTCAAACATTTGTGATTACATTACTTATGGGTAAGCTCAAATTTTTTTATTTATATTAACAAACCCAATTTTATCTTAGTTATCTCATGCCCTGTTGCATGTCCATTTAAACAATGGCAAAGAGAAGATAGAAGCAATTAAAACGTATGGCAACCATACATAGATCAAAAATCTTACCTCTAATGCACAATTTAATAAATATTTCTGCCAGCTATTTCATCCAGTCTTTGGTCAACTCAGAACGAATATATTAGAAAATTAAATTTTCACATGTCATGTATAATTGTATAATTTTTAACCGACCTTGTGACCTAACCCTGTCACACTCCAACAATCAAAAACTTTTTAAAAAAGCACAGCGCGACAGAGTAAAGTTCCATCGTTGTATCGCTCTAAAGCAAAAAATTCATAACAGTTAGCCACAACACGAAGAACGTGTGATATCAAACGCATAGATAATCGTATCGAACAAAGCCTAGCGGATTAAGTCAAGCAAGATAGTCCCTCTCAACTTTTTCCATTGTTAAAGCTTTCTTGCGTCTGATTTTTTTAATCCCTTTCATATCCCATTCTCTCGTGCTAGCAACACTCTCCGTCCGTTTCCCCTCCTTCGCTTCCTCCCTCTGTCCGTTTACCTTCTGAATTTGATGCGAGTCCAGAGCCACGTATTCCTATCGAATATACGATCATTAACATATGACACTTATGCAACGTGATGTCCCCGTTATCCAGCGACAAACGTTACCGAATTATACATTTCCCTCAAAATTTTACAGCTCAAAACCTTTAGCAGATGAGAATCAATACTGATTCTAAGAAATGATAAAGAATCAAAACTATCATGATTACAAACGAAGACCGTTTAACCAACTTAGCAAGTTTTCCTCGCTTTACATCTCCTTCCACGTTGTCATTTGACAGGCTTAATTTATCACTACACCCATCTGCATTCCTTGCATACTAGACTCATGCACTCTTTCGCCCTTTGAATTGAGGTCAAATTCAGAAAATTAGGAAACACAAGAAATATTCTATTAAGATAAGCTATAACAGATCTGGAAACCTTCATAGTATTTCTCCTTATCTCCCTCTTATACTAAAGAGAATCAAGACTGGGCAGTCTTAAGATTCTTTCTCACACTTTCCTGTTTTCCTGAACTAAGCCCATTTTTATTATTATTTTTATTTGTAAAATATGTTATTATAATTATTATTTTTATTTTTATTATAATATAAAATATAATTATTTTTATTATAATTATTATTATATTTATTATTATTTTTATTTGTAAAATATTTTATAATTTATAAAATATTTATGGATTATTATGTATGCAGATAATCCTCAATTTACAACCACAATTGAGCCGGAAATTTCTGTACCTAAGTGAGACATTTGTTAAGTGAATTTTGCCCCCATTTTTATGAACTTTTTGTCACAGTTCTGAAATGAATCTCTGCAGTTGTTAAATTAGTAACGTGGTTGTTAAGTCTGGCTTCCCCATTGACTTTGCTTATCAGAAGGTCACATAACATGAATAAATATGAATAAATAGTTGCCAACCATCTGAATTTTGGTCATGTGACCATGGGGATGCTGCAATGTCTGTAAGAGTGAAAACTGGTCATAAGTCATTTTTAAAGGGGAATATTTGTAGTTCAGGGTTGAAATGAATGGTCCTTGGTGCTTTCTGAGCTTGCTTGTTTCCTTGCAGACATTTCATTACCCTAACTAGACAACATCCTCAGTGCTAGTAAGGAGTGTTGTTTGCTGTCAGTTTATATTCTGGCAGCAAATGGCACTCCTTACTAGCACTGATGATGTTACCTAGTTAGGGTACTGAAACATCTGCAAGAAAACAAGCAAGCTCAGAGAGCACCAAAAACCCCTCAAAAGTCATTTTTT
>BHFT01016381.1:0-17854 GCA_004320025.1 Laticauda laticaudata
CCATTGCCCTTGTCTTCTCAGGCCAGGCAGGGGAGGGGAGGGTGAGGGGCAGGACCAGCCGCTTCAGGCAAGGTGAAGAGACAGCGACCAGCATGGGTGAGTAGAAGCCTGGGAATGGCAGTTCCCGACTCAGCCAGCCGGAGGGGTTTTGAGGTCGGGTGGCCTGGAGCGGCCGAGATCCAAGTGAGCATTGCACCCAGGGTTCACCTGAACCCCCATTTCTTTGGTATTGGCCTTATAGAGCCACAGCCTGAGGCCTGTGCAACAGCAGCACCTTTAACTGCACTCGCTTGCAATTGTCCAAATAATCTGGCGAAGACACCGGAGGAGTCACTCAGGTAGAACTCCCCACTCCGCAGTCCTCCTCCTGCAGAAAATGGCCATTACCTGAGCTAAGAAGGCAAGGAGCTGCAGCTTGACTCGCCCAATTCTAGGACTATCCCGAATGATCCCAATTCAGCGTGGAGAGGGTGGCTCTCTCTGGCAATCCCACTTTCCCTCAGTGCTCTGACTTCCTGTGGCCCACCGTCCTGAATGCTGGGTCGGACCACTAGAAGGCCACTTCCCCGCTTCTTAGCAGTGCTTCTGTACTGGCCACTGTAGGACCCTCCACCTCCTTCCCCAACTTCTCCCTCAAATTCAAAATGATGACACCTGTTGCCGACATGGGTGCAACTGGGCAGACATGGCGAGGCCAACCAGGGGTGATTGTTCTGGGTCCAACAAAGGGGCTGCGGGCAGGAGATGGAAAGGGTGGCAGGCAAAGGGGCCATGCAGGCGGCAAAGAGTCATGCTCCTTGGTCGCCCACCCCCACCTGCAATTCAGCACCCGCACCAAAAAAAGCATGTTCCAGGTCCGGCAGCTCCGAGCAGCTGGAACATAGAACAGGGTGGCGCTGGACCACTGGAGAATCAGAGCGAAGCCGGAGATCAGTAGCCACCTCTTTTGCAGCACAAAGAAGCCTCCCGCAACCAACAGGCTGATCTCCTTTCTCTGCCTGTTTGTTCTGTATGACCAAGGAGGAGATCAGCCAGCTAAAGCCAGGCTACTACTGAAGGCAACTCTTTTTCAGTCTCCAGTTGCCTCTTTCAGCACAGAAATCCTCCCCCAACTGGCCAGCTACTGATCTCCAGCTTCTCTCTGCTTCTCCAATGATCCGGCGCTGCCCTGTTTTATGCGCCAGCTGCTTGGACTTGCTGGGCCTGGCACATAGAACAGGGCAGGCTTTTTTGGGTGCGTTTGCTGGCCTGCAGCTGCACCAAAAAATGCATGCAGCAGCTGCAGGCATCTTGTGACAAGAGGGGCGAGAAGCCCTGGGACATTCGCCCACCCACCCACCTGCTGGCTGGCTGGGCGGGCTGGGCCAGGCTGGAAAAGGCACGTCCACTGGGAGAAGGAAGAAAACGTGCTCTGGGAGGGTGGGCAGGCAGGCAGATGTCCCTGGGCTGCTGTACATGCACACTGCATGTATAGTGCGCATGTGCAGCATCCCTGGGACATCCACCTGAGCTGCGTCATAGGGTAGGGTAGGGAAAGCTAGGAGAGTGACCGGGACAAGTAGGTGACCGGGTGACCGGGTTGGGGGTGTGGCCAGACAGGGGTCGCCACCGGTTCGGTGACCCATGCCAAATCACCACTATTGGTCCACCTGAGCTGTTGCAAACCTGTTGAATACCACCTCTGTCTGCAGCAGGGGTCTTCAACCTTGGTAACTTTAAGACTTATGGACTTCAACTCCCAGAATTCCTTAGCCAGAAAAGCTTTTGGGTTTGCAGGGAGGGGGAAATGATAGGAAGGACTTGCATCATCCAGCCCAGATGAAGAGGGCCATCTATGGGAATATACCCAAAGGATTCAATCTGCAGGTGATGATCTCAGAGAGCTGTGTCTTAATGAAATATATAGAAGAGGGATCAGGAATTTTTTTCCAGACTTGATGCTTTGGATTTCAAAAATGTCCAACATTTAGCTAATCCCGAGCTATTAGTGTTCTACAGAACCCATAATGCTCTTAGGAAAACTATGAACTAGGACAATATGAAGGGTAACACACCTAAACAGTTTTCCTAATTACTGAGATCTGCCTCTGGGATCCTGTTTTAGTCTAAATGTGTGGTGTGTAACACCCTTTGGTGTCAATCCGTTTTTACTGAGTCAACCAAGTATCTCACAGCACTATAGCAAGACTTCTGGTTAAAAATAAATCATCTAGAACAGGGGTCTCCAACCTTGGCAACTTTAAGACTTGTTAAAAACTGGCTGAGGAATTCTGGGAATTGAAGTCCATAGTCTTAAAGTTGCTAAGGCTGGAGATCCCTGCTCTGTAGTGTTGCCATATCTCATACTTTATATTTACTCTAGATAAAAGTAGATATAGGTCTTAGTCCTTTGACCTACATTAGCTGCTTATGAGATAGTAAGTATCCTATAACGATTCAGTCACCTGACCACAAGATAAATACATGCATACAAGCAGTATACAGGTAGTCCTTGACTTATGACCACAATT
This sequence comes from Laticauda laticaudata, assembly GCA_004320025.1. Lineage (NCBI taxonomy): Eukaryota > Metazoa > Chordata > Lepidosauria > Squamata > Elapidae > Laticauda > Laticauda laticaudata. The sequence continues at coordinate 2,511 of BHFT01016381.1, forward strand.
GAGCTCAACATTTCTGTTGCTAAGTGAGATATTTGTTAAGTGAATTTTGCCCCATTTTACAACCTTCCTTGCCACAATTGTTTTACGAATCAGTGCAGTTGTTAAAGGCCCTGTCACACTGGCCGACGGATGCAAAACGTTAGTAAAAAGGACACAGCGGACGAGAAAAATGTTCCATCCGTTGTTATCCGCTCTCAAAAGGGGCAAAAAAATTTGCATAACCAGAGCAGATAACACGGAAAGGAACGGACGGGGGGAGGATGCCAGGGTGGATGGAAAGCGATGCTCCACGGAGCCTAGCAGATGGAAGCAGATGGAAAGCGGAAGTGCACATCGCGCAAGGCTTCCGGGGAGCACAGCAAAGTGGACGCGGATACAGATACAGCGGATGCAGAACGGACGCCGAGCGGATGAAGCGGATGCACAGTAGATGCCTAGCGATGAAGCGGATGCACAGCGGATGCCCTAGCAGATGAAGCGGATGCACAGCGGATGCCTAGCGAATGAAGCAGACTGCACAGCGATGCCTAGCGATGTAGCAGATGCGTAACGTGTATACCGACGGATGCAGAACGGATGTCCCCCGTATTGCCTAGTGGATGCAGAATGGCACGCATTGGATTACATGTTTCCGCTCAGAAAGTTTTGAAGCAGCTCAAACTTTCTGAGCAGATGAAATGTCAATAGACGGATGCTGGATGGATAGAGAGGAAGCAAAACGGAGGCAGTGGGTACAGAACGGAAGCATCACGTGAACCAAGGGATGGCAAGTGTTGTTTCTCCATTTTACATCCTCTTTCCATTCCGTGGTGGTTGGCACGTGTGATAGGGGCTAGTAGTACCGAATATAAGGGGCTTAAGTTAGTAACACGATTGTTAAGTGAATCTGGCTTTTCCCATTGACTTTGCTTGTCAGAAGGTTACAAAAGATTCCAGGACAGTGTTCAATGCTATTGTAACTTTGAACAGTCACTAAATGAATACCAAAGAAGAGGATCGAAACTGCTATGAACAGAGCAGTCTGCCAGAATCCTGCCATAGGATGGCAGTCCTGATCACACACACACACCCCAAAATTAATACAACAATAAATTTAATCACAAATGCACAATTGGAGAGTGCATTTTCAGAGGTTAGGAAAGATGGAGTTTGTTTTTATAAACCTATCAACCAGAACAGATGGAAGAGAGAGAGCCTCTAATTTAAGAGAGAGCCTCTTATTTTTAGTAACAAAGAGAGTATAAGAGAGTATAAGAGAGCCTCTAATTTTTAGTAAGAAAGGCAGAGGCAAAGATATAATGCAACATATTTTTAAAAAATTGACAAAAGCCATGGAGAACCAGAGTGAAAGTGTTCTCATACATCTCACATTTCAATTAATTTTGGAAAAAAAATCTAGATAAAAAAAATACTACAAAATAATTCAGCCGCAATATATGCTGCTAAGCAGCAAATGCCCAAATAGCATAAATTATCAGCAGTTCTACTATTAGAAAACTATTTCTGATGGAAATTATGAAGAAAGAGAACAATAATCATTCCTTCTCCTCTGTACCATCCAGACAAAAGAAATCTACTGTCAAATATGTCCAATTCAGGAACAGCTGCTGTCTCAAAAGCCGTACATAGTTTTATAAAATAGAACAAAGAAAAAGGAAATGACAGAATTATGATGCTTTAGACACTACAGCCACAGAACAATATCTTTATTAGTCATTAGGGATGTCCCTGGCCAGGTCCACTTTTCCTGAAAACAAAATCCAAAATACAAACTGGTCAGGAACATCCCTTATGATTAATTTGGTTATTTCAGACTAAATTATTGCAAAATGATCAAGCATGAACTAATAAACTTTATTGGATATTTCCATTATTAACAACAATAGCTCGGTCTAGATACAGTGGTGAGTACAGCAGCGATGCAAAGGGATGCTCAAAATCTCCTTTGGATACCTATGCTACTCGACCAGTATTGTATCACATTCTTTTTGAAGAGAAGTAGATGCTTTGCATATCAAGCAATGCTGTCATGCAGTTGTGAATCCAAACACAAATCTCTCTCCTGCTAATACAGATGGTTTATGATTTACAATGGAATTTTTTTCTTGGATAGGGAAAGATTTATAGGAATTGCCAAAATTGCAGAATCCAGTCAGGACTTTATTTCACCTTAAATATATATATTATTAGGCTTGACAGATTTTTTAAAACTGGTTATGGAGATAGACTTTAAAAAGCTAGAATAAAAAGTTGAATAAAATGGATGGAACTGAATCCAAGTTTTCTTCTGTTCACTGTATAATTGAACAGTAATTAATCTGACAGTCAAATTTAAGAGTAGACGAAGCAGTGTATGCACCCAAAGCTTATTCATAATGGCCATTTGAATGGGTGAATGTGAACAATTGCATTTTGATGTGCATTTATTTCATGTCTCTCTTCAGTGAAGACTTATATCAATCAAAATATAGAATAAAAGGATTAGATACTGGACAGTAAAGGTTTTAATTTAAGTTCCAGCTTGTTGAGATCCTTCTAATTCAATTATTCATGCCATTTATATTTGATGTAACAAGACTTTGTAGAAGTTCTAGAACTTCTTCATACATTTTGTGGCATTTAAGGCATATTTTTTACTTCATGCACATATTGTTGAGAAAAATAACACCCACATCTCCAGGGAATATAATTGTGTAACACATTCATTTTCCACTTCCATGCAGTTACATTTAAATATCATGATAAAAAAAACCAGTGAAATGGATAACAGCACCATTAAGTGATATCAGTCTTCCCAATTTTGTAGTCTCCAGATTTTCTTCAAGTTCACATAGACCATTCTGGGATTTGTAATCCCAGCACAATAAGGAGCACCAATTTGGGCAAGGCTGTTACATAGATAACATAACATTCATTCTCGTCCTCCCCAATAAATAGGCACAGAAATCTGCCTGGAAGAGGACATAAGTTTTGGTCTACTGTATATAACTTGGCACGAGGTCCACTCTCCCACAGTGGTTCTCCAGTGATTCAGTGAGAAATATCTCCTAGGTCTTTCTAGATATACTAGAAAGTTGTCCTTAGATATTCGGTATCATCCATTTGTTTTTTTTTCTTTTCACATGGTAAATTCTTTTTCACCTTGATAGTCTTCCTCATTATGCTTAAATCAAAATTCTGCCCATGGAAATATTTGATGTTTCTCCAGTGTTTTGATTGCAATGCAGTCAACACTGCTCTTTCTGCTAAACACTCCCAGAAGCACCTTCCACTTATATAACCCTTTATCACAGGACAGCATCTTAGTTGTTGCACCAGCATCATGGCTAAGGTCAACACAGTTCTCAGAATAGCATTTATTAGCTAAATGAATGCCAGAGGGCCAGCAATGGAAATACACATTAATGTCTTGATATAATCCATACTAACAGAGCGACTATTGTTTCTGCTGGTTGGTTGAGGAAGTAGGGATGCTCCAGGTAAACTCATGAATTCTTTGCATAAAATCAAAGGGCTGGAAACCATTGACTGCAGGGTAAAGGGACATATCTTGGAAAAATCCCACAAATAAGCCACAAATCTTCCCAGAAAAGGACTTCCCAGAAAAGGAACAAACCAGAAATGCTAGAGAACAAAATAAGTGATACAAGCAAACAACCTAAGTGTGAAGAACCAAGCACTAAACTGGGGGTGCTGTGAGATCATAATTAAGAAGCAGGAGATATGGAAATAAATACAAATATTACAGATTCTATGTGGATAGGATTTTTAAACTAACAAAAGTCATATTTTAATGGGTATTTGTTCTCAAAATATTTATCTAAATGCTTATTTCAATACATTTAAATTGCTAAGAATTGCATCTTAATGTGCTATTTCATGAATTCAGACCTACGGATGGGGTAGCCCAAGAAAATCTGCCTGAAGTGAGAACAGCATCTATTGCTCCACTGGTGCTTTCACTTTGCATTCATTTTTCAATGGGAGCAGCACAACTACTCACCCTTTGGCTGCTGTCCCACAAATCTCTCAGTAATAGCAGATTATGGAAAGCAGCATGCCTTAAGTACAATGAAACAGCTGTTCTAAGAAGTAATTGGGAACAGTTGTCTACAGTAATAGTAGCGGGCTCTGCAGTCCTATAGATTCCCAAAAGTCTTGCTTGGGTAGAAAAAGGCCAACCTAGTATAGCAAAGGTATTTACTGAGAGGTTTGCTGTCTTCAATTCAGTAATTCACCAGTTGTATTCCCTGCTCTGTGCTCTTTCAACTGCAAGAAAGATCAAATAAGGTAGAATTCTAACTCCATTTGTTGGGCATGAGTAGATTTCTCCATCAGTTTGGAATCAGGTGTCAACAGAACTCTCTTGCAGATGACTATGACATTGTTGGAGAACTCAAGAGATAGGAATATTATACACAATAAGATAGGAAGTGAAACCGAAATGGGACATATGTGTCCTTGGTTTTATGCTTCACACATTCAGGATAATAAAATAACAAAGCTTTAAGTTTTTACTGTCATTTGCCAAAAAATTCTGAGGGCCAAATGTGACATGACTTATTAAAGACAGTTGTACTAGAGCAACAGATTGGTTTAGGACAATGACATCAGGCAAGGGATTTAACAGTTTCTCAAGTAAAATCACATCCAAATCTCTCACTTTCTCTGAAAATGAGAAAGTAATTTTAATTAGGAAAATATGGAGCCAATATATATACCTTCCTAGAATCTCTGCATTTTGCTGGTCTGAAATAATACTATGTATTAGTATCTCACCTGTTTTCATTTGCTGTATTTTGGAGCGTCTCAATTGTTGGCCTCCATGTGTGAACCCCTTACTAGCAGAAAGAATATATTATTGGGTTCCAGCCGGTACAACAAGCAAGTACCAAAAGTTGGTAAAGAAGGCTCCTGAATATGTGTGTCTATTTGATGGTGGAGTAACAGCTTCAGTTTGTATAATGGTCTATGAACTAGGACAATTCTCCTCTAAGATCATTCTCCCTCAAAAGTCTACTTCCAAAGTGGGGATCAAGCAAAAAAGGTACTACTGAAATCTATGACTGATATGTATTGTTTGTTATCTTCTCTCTGGATCTGCCCTAAGAATCCAACTGGCTGATTCATTGTGCTTCATCAAGTCCATCATTTAAATGTATGGTAATGCACTTAAAAATCATCTATTGATAATTGTTGCTTTTGCACAGCCTTCCCCAACTATGTGCTTTCCAAATGAATCAAACTTCTGTTTCTACAATCCCTAAGCAACATGGGGATTGAATCCCAAGGCATTCTAGAGACTAGCTGGCTGGGAATGGCTGATCTTGCAAATTAGAACAATGAGAATGAAAGGCCTATGTTAAAAAATAGACCATAGCAGATTTCTAATTTTACAGATTATGAATGGACGAAAATATGGAAAGCTTTTTGACATGTGCTATCACTGAAACAAAGGAGGCTGATATAAAACTCCCAGTCATGCCTCTATGGAGCTGAGTTTCATACTAACAGAAGGGGTTTGTTCCCCCCCTCCCCATGCTAAAATACTTAGCCAAGTGGTTGTGAAGAAAGCATACAGTTCATTTGAAGTAAGGGTTGTTCCTTTTCCCATACTGTAGGCATTGAATCCATGTATGCAATCCTCTTCTCAGTTATGTAAAATGAACCTGCTTAATCTAAAAAATTACTGACCCTTTCATTTTTTAAATCTTTTTATACGTTAATAATAAAGGGCTTTCAGATCAGTATGAAAGCAATAAAAAAAAGCTTGAGTTGATTTATAAAATACATCATAAATTTGCTTAAAGAATAATCCATTTTCTAGGAATACCTGATGGATTTTTTTCCCCTCTGTATTGATGAATGTCTAGTTGACCTAGACATGAATATGACAGAGTCAGCTGCAACAGCTTTTGAAAAAGTCAGTGCTTCATCAGAATTGATTCTGTGCTTTGCTATTATTTCCTGCAGCATCTGATATTTGAAATTGCCCATTTTAAGACTGTACAAAGCATGCTTGCAAAACATATAAGCATGAATAAAGATTTTAACAATTTGAAATGTGAATGTTGCTTCCAAAGCTGAATCAATCTGTTTCTATCTATGTGCACAAGCACAAACGCTTCATTTTGCACGTAGTCTCACAGTGGCAACCAAGACTTTTTAAAAGAATAATATAAAGATATTTATAGATAGAATAATAAGTTTTCAGAAAATCTTTGTTAGATGTTTTGCAACAAAATTATACATAATTCTATAGAATTGTTTCCAAGAAGTGACAAAGGGATACTTTGCGCTTGTGACAATAATGCAGTTTTTAACGCAAGTGCTACAATAAAAATGTCTTCAAAAATGGACTCAATTATTTCTCCTTGAAATCTGGTTACATTTTAACATTCTTGCTAAAAAAAATCGTAAGAATTTGAGTGTATAGCAATAGCACTTACTTATACACCACTTCACAGTGCTCCACAGCCCTCTCTGAGCAGTTTACAGTGTCAGCATGTTGCCCCAACAGTCTGGGTCCTCATTTTACCAATCTTACCAATTTTACCAAGGATGAAAGTCTGAGTCAGCCTTGAGCCTGATGAGATTCGAACTGCCAAATTGCAGGAAGCTGGCAGCCAGCAGAAGTAGCCTGCAGTGCAGCACTCTAACCACCAGGGATAATGTGAAAAGCCTTAGATGGCATTAATACCCAATTACTGCTTGAATATATTTATAAAATATAATTTTATCTCTCTACATATATTTTTCATGTAGTAATTGGCTATAAATAATCAGAATATTAATAGAAAACAAATGGAAAAAGTAATAAAATATCAAGATTTGTAAACTGAATTTGAAAAAAATTGGAAGAAAAAAAGTCAACTATAATAATAAGAGTAATTGCATGCTTTGGAATGATACCAAAGTTTTATAATAAACATTGAAAGTGCATGGACTTTAAGTGGACTTGACTTTCAAAAACTATCTTACTTGGAACTTCCTATACACATACTATGGCAATACCTCCAGGTTAGAACACCAATAATTGGAAAATGCCTATCTAAATATCACAATATTTGATGGATAAACAGATAATAATAACAGATGACAATCTAATTATTTGCATGAAGGAATCTTTTGGGAACCACTGAGCTAAATGAATATAAATAAGTAGAGCAATATAAAATGCGATTATATCTATAAATAGAATATAATAAAACAAGGTATTATTGGAAGCCACTTCCGACAATAACACTTCACTGCTTGTGACCTACCAAATTTAATGTACCTTGCCAGCAACATATCACACCACACTGTTGTTTTATTTCAAATAAGGTGAAAATTAAGAGGTTTTTCAAGTTCCTGTTGGATTGTCATACTTGGATTGTAAGTGGCAAACTGTGAAAGTTCTTCTAGAAGTACTGTAAAATACAGTTCACAGATACATGTGAATTGTATGTAACAGTATCTGATTTCCATTATGTAGATATTCATGGAAACTATTTTGAATATAGATGCACTTTGCTATTACTTTGAATATTTAAAAATCAGAGGAGAAAACCCTTCACAACCCCAGCCTAATTCACTGTAGGTTTTTGAGAACGGAATGGTATTCTTAAATACCATTAATTTAAAACAACAATATTAATGTGGAGGTGGGCCATTTTCCCAAGAACATTGCCTGTGTGTGATATTCCAACCATTGTGGATTAGCATTTCCATGGCAACAGCAGCTGGATGAGAAATCAATTTTCAAAGCAATTCTTAAATAAAACAAGTTGCAAACTGCAAACTATATGCCTACAAAGAGAAAATAAATTAAACCTATGGCAATAAAGGGGAAATTGATGAAAGAGCATATTTTTTAATCTGGATACAATGCAATGTCCTGTGAATGCACTGGTTGCAATGCAACTGATCTTAGTCAGAAGTAGAGCTGGTGAAAGCCTTGGTAGGAGACACACCCCGTTGAATTCAACAGGAACCACTTCTATATAATATGTTTATAATTGTTTCTTTAAGCCTCTGAATAAATTAGAGCCAAATTAGCATAGCACATGGCTATGTAGCAATAGCAATAGCACTTAGACTTATATAACTGCTCCAAAATGCTTTACATCACTCTCTAGGCAATTTACAACATCAGCATATTGCCCCCAGCAATCTGGGTCTTCATTTTACCGACCTCAGAAGGATGGAAGGCTGAGTCTTGAGCTGGTCAGGATCGAACTCCTGGCAGTGAAATGCAGACTTAGCCTGCCATACTGCATTCTAGCCACTGCACCACCACTGCAAGCTTGTCTTGCTGACTTTAATGTTCCTTGCTTTCTCTCTGAAGAAAGTCTGAATTTTAAGGACAAACTCTAGTAGCCGTATCCCCACTGTTCTTCAAGCCACACATGAACAATACAAAACAAAACAATACTTCAGCTAAACTAGGGGACATGATCAAAGCCTAGATGTCTAACATTAAGCCACTTACTGGTTTGCACTGCACTACACTGCCCTCTCAACTATTCCCTTGTTGATACAAAGAACATGTCAAAATATAGCCTAATGCACTGTCCAGTAACTGGAGAGAAACACACAGCTAAGGATTGGCTGATATAATAGAATAAACAGAAAGTGCTCACTCTTTAAAGATTCCTAATCTAGTCTAATACAGAAGCATTTCACAACATGCTAGGATAATTAGAAGGCATAAAATAACCAGACCTGTTGTTTCAATTCTCAGTAAGATGAAGAAAAACTTCCACCATATACACAAATGTAGCAAGATAGAAAACACCTTTCTTGGTTAACACAATTAAGCTTAATAGTTTAAAGTCTATTTCTCTGAGTATGTACTTGTATATGCATACACACTGGGCAAATCAAACTATTCACCAGGGTTCAAACAGATAGGAAGAATTTTCTTACATTGGTAATCTATGCAAGGGAAAAGAATTAATTGTGCTTCATATTCAATTCAACCTTCACAAAAATTTATTACAGAATACAGAGTAACAGAGTTGGAAGGGGCCTTGTAGGTTTTCTAATCCAATCTTCTGCTCAAGTAGGACACCCTACACCCGTGAGGGTGAACCTATGCCATGCATGCCAAAGATGCCATACAAAGCCATCTCTCCAGGCACGCCAGCCTGTTGCTCTTCCAGATTCCAGTGCACACATGTGACCAGCTGGTCTTTGCACACAGGAGCACCGGAAATCAGAAAACCAGCTCCTCAGAGCACATGTGCATGATGGCCAGCTGGTCTTCACATGTGCATGTGCATTAGAAATTGGAAGACATGTGCACCAGGAAACTAAGCTTCTGGTTTCCAGTGCTCCTGCACATGCATCAGGGACCTGCTCTTCTGGTTTCCCTCAGGCACGCACTCCTGTTTTGTTACTCTGTGCTGAAAAGGCTAACCATCACTGCCCTACACCATTTTGAACAAATGGCTGTCCAATGCCTTCTTAAAAATCTCCAGTGTTGGAGCACCCACATCCTCTGAAGGTGAGCTGTTCCACTGATTGTTTTCACTGGCAAGAAATTTCTCCTTAGCTCTAGGTTGGATCTTTGTTTGATAAGTTCCATCCTTTACTTGCCCTCAGTTGCTTTAGAGCAGGGGTGTTAAACTCGATTTTATTGAGGGCTGCATCAGAGTTGTGCTTGACCTTGAGATCCAGGGTAGTGTGGCCAACTCGATGTCATCCATGTTGGGGGCACCTGCTTAACATTCTGATGTCTGATAATATGCATCAGGGGATAATACCCTTTCAGTCAACATAACCCAAATGGGTTAACTTAATGCATCAAAAATTCATGATGAATAACATCTCTTGGAATTGAACATTGGCAATTTTATGACATTTTATGCATTTTATCACAAAACATTTCCTGATATTTGTCTGTAGTGTACAGTTCAACATGGGCTACTTTCGAGTTAAATACTTCTCCAAATATCTCCCTGAACTTTATGAACTTTTCAAGTACATTAGAAGCTCTTCCATTCTTGAAGGACTTGAGGAATCTGGTAAAGAATATCTGAGGAGAAGGAATTACAAAATGTGGGGACAGAGTGCGAAGGGGGAATCTGCCTAGAGTCATTACATAGCCACAAGTGAACTAAGTCCAACCCACTTTGAGTACTATTGGCTCTTAACTTACTCTAAGGAGGGGTCCACCTTTAGTTGAGAAGATTCTTGTGCATAGGCTTTAAACATCAGTTCAATCAAAACTTCGCATGTGTCGCTGGTCTTTTGCCACCTGACAGTATCTCTGAAACAATGACCCAAGGGGACATGGGTTGTCTAGTAGTTCCTCTATATAAAACTAATGTGTCTTGATAATTTTTATTCCTCCCCCCCCCAATTTCCATTACAAGCTCTTTTTGCCAACCCCACTGATTTTTCACAGCATAGTAATAGTTCAGCAAGGAGATGGGGGGAAGACATTGTCTTTGCATTTGAAGCAGAGCAATTAATAAAAGCAAATTCCTGTTCAAATTTTATGCTGTATTATTCCCCACCTTCCTCTCCCCACTCTTTAAGAATAAGCTTTCCAACAACAATCTCCTGTGTTGATCCTCTGGTGAAGAATGGGCCTGAAGAAGAGATAAATATGGTGATATATTAATGAGAACTTCTTTCCGGGGAGAGAAAGAGAAATTAAGAGAGAGAGAAGGCAGCAGCTAGCAGAGATTTCAAACACTTGGGGGTGAGTGGGGAGTTGTCATGTGGCAGACTGCAAAAAGAAGGAAGGCTGCTTGAAGAGAAACATATTTTAATGCTTTTTGTGCTGAATTAATTAACAAAGGATACACGCACACACACACTCTAGCAGTGTTAATAACGTAACTTCAAACACAGTAATACAATCAAAATTTTAAAAAAGGAGTAAAAAAGGAAAAAGTTGCAGCCAGAAAATTATGTTGCAGCCAGAAAAACTCCTACAACTTTAAAAAAGATTGCTTGAAAACTTCTTTGTCAGAAAAAAAAATCTAATTCAAATATTGAGAAACAATGTATTGTCAACAATCAGCTGCTGAAAATTAGATGTATATTTCTCCTTCCAGTGTAATATAATAATGCTTTAAGACAACATGTTTTAAATTTGACAATATTAAGATATGTCCCTTCAACTCCATGAATTACCCAGCCATGATACTTTAAACCAAAACAAATGCCTGAAAAAAAACCTCAGTTCTTGATATCTTGAAAAGTATCAAGTAATGGGATATACCTGTGAAGAACATTTTCATTTTTAACACTCAGCAATTATCCAAGTTCATTTTAATAGTCGTGTTGGCCTCAAATCTCACAACAATACAACAATACTTCCATGCTTATGAATTATTGCTCTAAGCTACAGTATATCTCCAACAGTTCATAACCAAGGTTTATTAAACTTTCTTCATTTCCAACAGATATAAAGCAAGTTTATGTTATTGTGTTAACTTTATTTTAAGATAATAGAAACTAATTTTATGGTATTTAAATTAGTTTTTCATTGTTTACCATGAAAAAGATCTAAGTGCATCTAAATTCATTAACTTTCTGTAGAAATGGTTGCTAGCTTAAGAACCAGAGACATATACTCCAAAAGCTAGAAGCAATGTAGCATCTGGATGATATAAAGCTATTAATAAATATTTAAGCTAATTTTACTTTCAAGAAGCAGTCCAATATAAACCAAGTTAAGTTTTTAAATTGTTGTAAAGAATTTCAAGTGCTTTTTCAAACTAAGTTGATCTGAAATCATGTCAAGAGAAGTTTACAAAAATACAAATCAAAAGCAGATCTAGATGCCATTTTTACACTAGTGATACCATAACATAATTCTGAAAAAAAGATAATCAGACAGTGATAAGTCTGAAATTTTTGATAGTTAAACTCACCTGTCTCAACTGGCATAATGAAAATTTTGTAGGGTATCCTTACCAAATAAATTTTTCAATTATGAAAAATAACTAAATGCCTTGGGAAGTAAAGAATCTCTTTAAAAAGCATGAATTTGTTTTAAAAGAAAATTGCTTACTTTTCAGTAACAGAAAATGCTCTTAAAAGAATAAAAGATATTGAGAGCAACAATGGCTAGAGATGGAAGAACATAAGAAAAAATATTTTTGTTCCTTTCCCTCTTTCATTCAATAGCTTGCATTTGATGTGATGTGTTTATCTTCCAAAAATCAATGCAAAATCACATTATTTCTTATGAAGAGTGGGCTGCCGTATTTTCATGGTACAACTTTGGAAATTGAGGAAAGGCCTGTGGATTGCTACTTTAAACCAAGCACAAATCACTTTTTCTTCCTTGAAAAAGAAAAGTCCAATTTTTCTTATCTTCTCCCGCAAAGTCCTTTGTATTTTTTTTTCTATTCACTTTTTACCTTTTGTCTAAATCTTTATGGGGATTGTAAACAATTTCTGCTTGTTTGTGAATGGGGTTAAGCAACAATTAAGGTGGAATCTACTAAGAATTTTATGTCTAAGGTGGAATAGAAATTGGTCGCTGGGGTATTAGTCTTCAATATTCCTGGTCATGGACCATAGCAGAAAGTTCCAACTCTGTGTCAGAGGCAGAGATGGTGCCAGGGCAGTCTGACAGTTATTCAGTTGCCTTTGGGGTCAGACAGCAGTGAGGTGGGGGAGCAGCTGGAGCCGGTTCTTAACCTGCACATGCACAGAGCTGTCAAAAGAAAAGAACAATTTCAAACTAAGGGTCGACATGGGAGTAAGGCCAAAGGTGGATGGTGAATGACCACTCCCATAGGGATTAAAAGAGGAGCAAAAGGAGAGGGGGCTTTTGCAAGAAACAATTTGTTCGTTGCAGCAATGTGAAGATCTGTCTGTGCGTTTTGGAGACTCTGTGCCAAGCTCTTCCTTGTCAGCTAATTACACCCTTGAAAGACTGTTTGCCAGGCCTTTGGCTGAACATGAATGCAAGAAATTCACCTTCATTTAATAAAAGGGGTTTTGCCGGGACCAGGTGACTGTTTAGTGCTTTTTGCAGAAGCCTGTGTCAGAACATAATCAACGGAATTCTGTAGCTTGCCTACAGAAGTTGTGGGTGCTCCATCACTAAAGGTTTTTAAGAATAGATTGGATAACCATTTGTCTGAAATAGTCCACCATCTCCTGCTTAAGCAGGGGGTTGGACCAGAAGTCTCCAAGATCCCTCCCAACTATTATTCTGTTAAATATTCTTTCACACAGGATAGCCATTTCTACGAATAGATTATGCAAGTAGGATTAATCAGATTACATTTCCGAGCATGAAGCAAACAAAATTTCCATGCAATTCTGCAGATTAACAATCAAATGAATTTCAAAGTTCTGTCTTTTATTTATGAAAGACAAGTGTCTGAAATAAATCCATCAGTGATTTCCATAAAAGTCCTGTCCAAGTGGACTTTGCTATTGCACATGGCAATACTGAAAAAAGTTTCCTATAATCTATCTTTTTTTGCTTTTTGTATAATTTAGCCATTCTTCCATTTTTTTCTCACAGAGATATCTGACAAAGGACATGGAGTGTATAATCAAATAACCAAAATGATTATATATAAACCTTTAAAAAAAAGTAAAGTTCTTTTCAAAATAAAGTTCTGAATTGGACATAAGAGGAATAACATATTGAAAAACTCAAAAACAGATAAATGATTAATTATGTTTCCTTTTTAAAGAAACAGTGTTAACAAGGGCAATAAAAAATTAGATGTTTGCCAATCACCCGTGATGTTAAATAAGCGTAAATCATTCAGGCTTGGAAACAAAGAAAAGAACTTGATATTTTCTAAGCAAATCTGAAGTACTCCACTACTTTCCCACTTTGCTACCAAATGCCCCACCTAACAATCTGCCCCTGCTTGACTTATTCCTGGTTGCATTGAATATACATCTTTTCTGCTATATGTTTTTAGGTTTCTGATTCAATGCTATTGATTTCTATTACTTGAGTTTCAATGTGCAGTTTCCCTGAGATATATGAGTATAGTTGAATTTATTGGCTCATATAATTCCATGATGAGGGAGTTTTATGTTATTTCCCTTCTATAGTAATTATTTAATAGTTTATGAACCAGGTACTCTAAATTTCCAAGGAAGTTCAGTTAACTTTAACTTAACTGAATTGTACTATTAGATGCAGCATTTGGTTATAAGCAGCTCATTATGTATAAAACTCTGAAAGATAGAAAAATGTTCTTATATTTTGATGCAGCATTTCAAATATATTTATATCTGAAAAAAAAAACCCTGCTGTTAAAATAAGTTCATGCTGAGGCAATGACATTCTAAATATTTCCAAGGACCAAGTTATTTCTGACACGCCAATCAGAGTTTGGAGACATTTTATTTTCACATCTATCAAACACATTTTCCTTTTCTGGACTCAAACAATTCAAAGTTGCTTTAGTTCGTTTTTCTTCCAAGTTTTTTCCCCCTTTAACATAGTTGACAGAGATTTGGTTTGAAGTGGAGAAGGCTGTACAAGCTGTATCCATTGTGAAAATACACTCAAATCTTCATGCAATAAAATAAGTTTGAACTAAACACAAACCACAGTTAAAAATTAAATAAACAAGCAGCCATTACAGGTTAGCATGTATCCCGAATTCAGGAAACTATTTCTTTCCATGTTTTTTCCTTAAAAAGTAGTGGGCAGATCTTCCCCAAGAGATCCCTAAACTCTTATAGTTTTCACAAAAATAGTAAGAAAATAAATACTAAATTAAAAAAACTCTAAGAAACAGTTATTCTTTTAATGGAGCTGCATTTTAGCCACTGGTAAGGATTTGAATTCTGTGTCTGGTTTTAATTGAAGTTTTTGTGTGTGTGTGGTTCACTAGCTTTCTACTTACAAGGATTAGTCTATAAGGTAAGCATCCAAATATCATAGTTGTACAAACAGTTTCATATAGTAGCGGTTTTTGGGGGAATTACCCATTTTACTCTAATCAATTCCTAAAATCATATAATGTTGTCTTAATGGGGCTTACTAGAAGATAACTATAAGGAAGAAAATTTGCTGCCAACAAAACTTGTTGAACTTTCTTCCACTAGAAACAGAAGATGAGAAGCGTCTTCTCAGACTGAACAATGACTTCCCTTTCTTTACTGCTCACAAAAGAGAAATTTGGCCAAAGTGTGAAGTAATTCATTTCCTAAAAGAATGATCTTTCACGGACAGAGCAACTACATTACAAATAGTCCAAGGGCCTGCTTGTATGCTTTCACTTTCACTTTCTATTCATGCTGCACTCTCAAATAGAAAGATCTCCACACCACGGGTCAGGCAAACACCTGGGCACAAACAGACTCCCTCTGATACCTCCAGCTCAAACACCCCCCCACCAGGCACCCAGATG
>BHFT01016383.1:0-40123 GCA_004320025.1 Laticauda laticaudata
ACATATATATATATATATATATACACACACACATACACATATACACATACATACATACATACACGCACACAGCACAATAGCTTGAAAATACACTGCAAATCATATATCAAACAGGATGAGGTCATTTATAAGACTTAGGCCTTTAATTTATTCAGTATTATTTATTAGTATACACTATTATGAAAGGTAATTACTTTAGACAAATATAGTACTGCAGCTGAATGCAAAACAAGCCAATTGGCGACATCATTAATGAGTAAATAAATCATGTTAAGCTTACAAATGTAATCTCAGCTTCCATAAACTGAGTTGTATCCTATTTACATACAGTTAACCAAATAATCTTTTAAAAACTGATCTGTACTACAAGACTAATTTACAACATATTATTGCCAGTCATCATTATCATGACTGGATTTGCACCTGTATGTATAGCCTTAAATGAACCCTATTTCTCTCTGCTTTAGTCATTTTATTTTTACTTTACCTTTCCAATATGCAAGCAAACAAGATACAGATACAGATAATCAGAGTTGGAAGGGACTTTGTAGGTCATCTAGTGCAACCCCCCATCCAAGTGGGAGACCCTCCACCATTTCTGACAAATGACAGTCCAATCTCTCCTTGAAAGTCTCAAGTGATGGCGCTCCCACAACTTTCAAGGGCAACTTCTGTTCCATGGGTTGATGGTTCTCACTGTCAGAAAGTTTCTCCTTATTTCTTATGTCTCCCCTGGTCCTTCTCTTCATTAGACTAGCCAAGCCCAGTTCCTGCAACCGTTCATAGTATGTTTTAGCCTCCAGTCCCCTAATCATCCTGGTTGCTCTTCTCTGTACTTTTTCTGGAGCCTCAACATCTTTTTTATAATGTGGNTTCTCTGTACTTTTTCTGGAGCCTCAACATCTTTTTTATAATGTGGTGACCAAAACTGGATGCAGTACTCTAGGTGTCATCTTACTAAGGCTTTATAGAGTGGTATAGAAGCAAACTAGTCCTTTCTTTCATGGATGAATTTGGTCCTATAACTGGGAACTCAATGCTACCAAACATGGAATCCTCTCTAGAGCTAACTTTCCTTTTCAAAAACCTGATCTGAGCATTTTCCAGCTATGAATTTTCAGTCTCCTTCCTGATTATGTGTGAAGAAAAACATAGGTGATTCTCCTACATCTTTGGCATATGCCAGGAAAATTTCAAATTGTTCAGGAATCAGGAATATAAAATGGCTAGGTTTACAAACATGCTTCACCTGATTACTGAATTAATCCATGTTATAAATGCACATAATACTTTAAATAGTAACTAATTAGACAGTGGGATTCACACAACGTTATAAGATTAAAACTATTCCATGTTGTATGAATGCAGCCATTAGATCTTTGACTGGTATAGTAAAATATGCTGTGTTCACACAACCTATAAAGCACAAACCCAATGCTTGTTGAGAAAATTTGAATGACATGTTTTCCTCATCATGTTAAGTATAATGGCTTGATTTGTACATGTAAATGATAAAAAGAAAAATGATGTGGCTGAGCATGCTACATGTATTTGACCAAACAGATGCTCTTCATGAAAGACCTAAGAAATGTTCCTACAATCTTTAAAGAATCCTTGATGGCCATTATGATTTGTCTCAGGATCAATCGCTTTGTTTTGTTTTTTGTCATGCAAAAAATATGTTTAACTGTTGCCCAGAATAAAGGCTTTAGCAGTACTAATAAATAATTGGGAGTGGGGTTCCTTGGAGTCACTGCTTACTCCTGGCAACTGCCTGAACAAGACCCTGTAGCTTTCTTGGCAAGATTTCAGAAATGATTTGCACTGTCTCCTTCCTAGGACTCACAGGGAGAGACTAATGCAAAGTCATCAGCTGGCTGTGTGCCTAAAGTCGGATTAGAACTCGTGGTCTCCTGTACCACTTACAGCAATATCATTATGATTTATATACTGCTTCACAGTGCTTTTCAGCCTTTTCTAAGCTGTTTACAGAGTCAGCATATGGACCCCAACAATCTGGCTAATTTTACCAACCTCAGAAGAATGGAAGGCAGAGTCAACCTTGAGCTTGTGAGAATCACTCTACTGCCAGTTGGCAAAATTAACCTGCAATACTGCATTCACTTCACCTCCATGGCTCATGCTAATTAATTGTTCTTTGTTTCCAAGAAATTCCACATTAAGCAGATACTTATCGCATATTTCCTTGTGCATTTCAAGCTACTTCTCAACAGTAGAAGTGGCAGGGTGTATATTTTAGTTAGGAGGTTTACAATCTCAGCTTTAAGCCACTTATGTGGAGGCTATCAAGACCTGGTGATTTGTTTATGGAGATCAAAACATAAGCAGAAATCACCACTTTGTAGCTTAATGTTAGAAAAGCTCATTATGTAAGTGAACCAGAAAGTGTAAACTCGGGTTAATGTTAAATATTAAAAGGTAATGTCAACCAGTGTGATTAGTGAATGTACAATTGACAACCAAGAAGTGAGTAATGGGGGAGGGGGAAATTGGGCAGAGAGGCTTAATCAAGTAAAAAACTAGATTGTCTATTTAAGAAATACAGAAGGAATTAATTGTAGAGGGATGCAATTACAAACATAAGACTATGAAAAATAAAGATATTTCTACAACAAAACTATTATAGTAAACCACTGGTCTTTCTGGTATCACTATAGTGAAAGCAATGATCTCTCAGGTAATAATGTACAGCTGTGAAAGCTGGGAATTGAAACCAACTAAGATAAAGATAGATGCCTCTGTTATGGCTCTGGAGATGCTTATTAATAAAAACATGGATCACAAGAAAAATAAATTAGCCCATCCTGGATCAAATTGATTGCTCCTTTAAGGCAACGTCAATCAGCAAAAACTCACTCTAATCATGATGGAGTACAAAAACAATTTAGCAACATAGAGGGAAATAAGAGAGAACTAAAAAAGTAGACAGAATCAAGAAGATTACAGGATTGGCCATAAAAGAGCTATGTCATATTACTGCAGACAGTGGTTATTGTCTAAAAATGGTTATTATCTAACTATGCAATTATCAGAAGTCAAACCAGACTTGATGGAACCTATCTAATCAATGGTATTCTTCATTGATGGATACCATTTAGCCATGGCTCTAAATACAGTATTTGCAAATCTCCTGAGTATTTTTTAAATAAAAATCCTTGCTCTAACACTCCTGAATGTTTTTTCATACTGCTACACAATACAGACTGAATTGCATCTTTACCTTTTATTCATGATTATTTTAGGCAATCATTATATCTGAAACAAAATCACTTAAAACATTTTTACAACAAAACTCTATGCCTTATCATGGACATACATCAGAAATAACTATTCAAGTACAGTATTTGAAGCATATTACTTTTCCAATATTGACTATCATATTTTGTAGTCACAATTATTTTTTCAAGAATATAAAGAAACAATTTTATAAAGCTAACACTTAATATATGTAAAAACAATCTTTACAACTAATCTATTCAAATATTATATTTTATAAACAGACTTACCTTAGACTGGGGTATCTTTTGATTCTTCGTGCTAAATTTTTCTTTCATTTGTTCTAAGAGTTGCTTCACATTTCTTTCTTCAGATGTTCCTAAATATTTTTGGTTAATGTGAAGATAACAGTGCCACTTCGCTGACTCAAAGCCCCAGTGACAAGTCCTCTTGTCTGGAGATCGATGGGAATGCATCACAAAGGTTTGGGGTGAAAACATCCCATAGCATTCTGAACACTGGATACATGGGGAATCTGGCTGAAGATAAAACTGTGGAACAAACAAACCTTGACACTTGCCCAAGCATTCATGTTCTACTTCAAAGGCACTTCCAGTCTCCTTTAGTTGGGCCACTGAACTTTTAGCGTGAAGCAGGCTGCCATTTTGAGGAAACGTGCGAGGGCGCAACAATGCATTACATAGTCTTTGAGCATCAGTCAAAGTGATAAGTCCACAAGAAGGAGCATTAAAGGGCAAAATCCCCAAAACTTTTAAGATGTGAAGCTGATCAGAACTGCATCTAGAACAATAGATGTAAAGTTCATCACACACTGTATTAATTTGCTGTAGAGAATAGTCTCTGAGGACAGAATTCAAAACTTGAGGCAAACAAAGTCTCTTTTCTCCTCCAACTTTAAAACAAGATATAGACTCCCCTTCCAGTAAAGTCTGAGTCAACTCTGTAGAATTATCTGAAGGGACAAGCAATGGGCCAGGAAGAATCTGAGGTGATGGAAGAGGTACAAAAACAGATGATATGTTTTCTTGTGAATGGCGAGCAGAAAATGCTGCTGGTCCACCAAGTGAACTCTGACTGCTTAAATGGAACTGTGCCAATGTATGTTTCAAACCAGGATTTAAGTTCAAAGGCTCTGATGATGCAGCAACATTTGGTTTGGCATCTTCTTCTCTGTCATCTATAGGATTTTCTTCACATTCATCCAAATGTTCCTTCTTAATTACTGGCAACTTATTTATCATTGTGTGTATTTTATCTTTTACATAGATTTCTGTCATGACTTTTTTTGATGGAGGACTGCCATCTTGTGCAGCAGTCCCTTTTGATTGATGTCCCAGGATGATTTTTTTCTGTGGAGCTTCCATAGCTAAATTTGAAATAGGTAAATTTTGAGATTTCAACAAAGGTAGCGAATTCACATCTGTTTCCAGTTAGCTTAGTTGCCAAACTAATATGGCTTTTTTGAGGTAAATATAATTACATGAATTTTCTGACATTTAATACAGTATTCTTTCTAAATGACATAAAATGTACAACAGTGTCATACCAAAATAGTTGGCTCAGACCTTTAGATCATTTTGTTTTAAAATGATCCAATGATATAATCCAACATAAAACTGAGATTTAATACAAACTCTACTTTTGACATTTTCTATTTTTATACAAAGAAAGGATCATATTTCTTTCCATTGAACCCAAGTCACACAAATGCACCTGTTCTAACATCCAAGGCATTTCAAACTAGACTGAGAAATTAGATGGATATAGCTTTTTGCAAAAGAATTCTGATATTCCCAGTATCACAAGCAACACTTTGAGTTTATTGAGCAGAAAAACCATCTAGCAAGAATGACATTTGTTCTAAAAGAATGTCAAAAGCAATCAGATACCTGGGGTTTCAACACTATAAGTATCTGATGAGATGGGCAGCACATCTATACAGAAATAAAGGCTATTGTAAATTCCAGTGTTCCAACCACAATATTTAATCCAGGACATATAAGATTCTCGATTAATCAGGACAAGTAAGTTTGAGACATCAGCAAAATTAATTTATAAGCTAGTATTTTACATATATTTATCAATTAGGAGAAGCTGAACAAAGGAAAGAAAAACAAGGAATATAACTAGGAATAGGTTAAAATAAAAAAGCTCCAAGTATAATAGGATGCATCCTAAATGGAGTTATTACTAAATTGGGCCCAGAAATTAAAGCACATTAAACACTTGTACAACTGTTCCAGAATGAATATAATTTAAGATTCTTGACTAAAAGATAAATATTCTAGCTATGTCTTTGAAACTATTAACAGAGGAATAGAAAACCTGTATCCTCTTAGAATCCAAATAATTTCTCTTGCAAAAAAGATCCATGATTCTTCCAAAATATCTGTAAAGCACAAATCAGCCATAAAAAATAGATTAGCAGCAAAGAGCAAAATGTGTTTTAGTTCTTTTTCCCCCTTATACATGACAATCCTCTCCCCAAGCTGCTATTTTCTCTCCTGGAGGGGGGGTAGGGATAGGGGATGCCTTATTTCTCCTTTCTACTCTCATACTTTCTGTTACATTTATTCATCTATGCATGCTCAAAAAAGACAGCTGCATCCATAAATTCCAATGATCTCCAGTCTTGTACATGTGTCATTTAAAATACAATTTATGCAACTTGATTACACTATATCCTGATGTCTTTCCCCATTTTTAGAGGGAAACTTTTCCCTCTACCTCTACATACAGATACTAACAGAATAACAGAATAATGATCCCTACACTTATTTTGAAAGAAAGGAGAATACAAGGAAAGCTTTTGCTAAATTTTCTCCTTCCCCAATAAGATATTTTACACTTTCATAAAGCCCTCAATTACTAGTATTTGGTTTCACAAACACATACATGGCGCCACATTTCCTCAATTTTCTTTTAAAAAACATCTTTCCTCTCATCTTTAATTTTGTTGCTATAGACTTCCTTTGATGAGAAGCCCACTCCTACAGTTCCCCATTTTCATTTGGAACTTATTCTGAGTTCAGAGAGCCCAAAGACTCTACAATTTATCCTTCAGCTAAATTTATTGCCTTCTACTCTTACACACATAATTAGAAAACAAATTATTCCTAAGTAAGTAATGTTTTCTAGGGATCTGGACAAGAGACTTCAGTCTTGTAAGAGTAATAATGGTGACAACACTCCAACCATACTCATGCTTAAAATTTATTTCTAAACTGCACATTCTACCAGAAATCATAAGAATAAAAAAATTCAAAACATTAAAACCATTAATATATTTTAAAAACAATAGAACTGAGGTCAAATACTAAAATCACTACTCTATATTTAGAGCAACTTCGGCCTTTTCAAATCAATGTAAAACTAAAATTAGATGAGCCTCCTATTATGGAAACTTCTATTGTAAACCAGTTGTTTAAAAACTTCTGTTGGAAACCAGTCGTCTTAAAGCGAAGCCCTCAGATTAAAAAAAAACACACCTCCCTTTATTAATTGCCACACAAGTTCCCATGTTACAGCAACCTCAATTTCATACACATCTTTCTGAAACTAAGCACCTCACAAAGTAATTCAGCCCTTATTTTGCACAACCACCGTAAACCCCCTCCTCTTTGTCCATCTCTTTCTAATGTCCTTAAGAAAAACTATCTGAAAGCTCAGTGTGGCAGTTAGCCTAACTAACTCACTCACCAAGATCCTCCTGACAGCAGTTATTTTCAAAGAAAACAAGAGTTAGAAAATGGCAGGCAAGCCTTCCCTGAAAGGCTGACTTGACCACTTAGTCTGCAGATCACAACCACAACGTTGAGGCTCTTCCTGAAGGCTTATTTATACCCTTTGCCCCAAAGAACAAAAGTTGGGCCCGATCCACTTGCAAAACCCACCTGGAATCCTTGCAGCCGGCAGACCCGCCAAAAAGAGGAGCAAAACTTCCCCAAGCAGACGTTCAATTCAGTTCACCTGAATAAGATTGCCTGAAGCTGGGAAATGCAACCGTGTGTGTGTGTGTGTGTGTGTGTGTGTGTGTGTGGTGTGTGTGTGTTGTGTGTGCATCGCTCCTCTCATAACACCCCCCCCCATATAACAACCTGCCCACCCCTGAGAAAGTCGAGGAAAAACTCCTCCTTTGTCCCCGACCCATTTATTTGAGTCCCGAGTTTTGGCATCTCCCGCATAATATCCTCGCTGAAGCTAAGGAGCTGAAAAAGCCCCCCCTCGCCCTCGCCGCCGCGCCGCCCCCCACGCCGCGCCCTTGCCTCAGAAAGCCTTCCTCCCCCCGCCCTTCTTCTTCTTTTCTTTCTTTTTTTAACCCCGGGCGGGAGGGGCTGCTTTCTCGGCGGAAATTCCCCCTCCTTTTGCCCTGCTTCACTCTCTTCCTTCCCCCCTTCCTTCAGCCAGACGGCTGGCTCGCCTGCTCATCCAGACGCTCCTCCTTCCTCCTCCGCGGGGGTGAGAAGGTGAAGTCTTAGCAGTGGGAGGCGGCGAGGGCCGACGGCGAAGCCGAGCGGGGATGGGAGAGACTAAAGGGGCTGCTGCCACCCCCCCCTCAGCCGCTGCCACCCCGTCTGGCCTGCCCCTCCCCGCCCCCACGCCCACCCTCAGGACGATGATCCCGGGGGGGAGGGGGCTTTTCCCGCCCCTCCCCCAGAAAGCTTTCTTCCGCCCCGCAGCCCCGCTTGTCACCCCACAGCGGCGGCCCCAACCTACTCCCGGACCCTCCCTCCTTCTTCTTTCCTCCGCGCCTGCTTTCAAGCCGCCGCCGCCGCCGCCGCCGCCACCCCCGGGCGATCTAGGGCCAGCCTCCCCTAACTCCGAGCCCTCTCCCCGCCGAGCGGCTGGGCATTACAAACCCCCATCCTCCTCCGCCTTCCCCCCCACCCCATCTCCACACCGCTCCGGAGGAGGCACCAGGGCGTCGTGGCGCCAGCTCAGGTGGGAGAAGACGGGGCGGGAGGTGGGGTTGAAAATAACGAATCCTGACTGGGCGGCGGCGGCGTTTCCCCCCCATGTAATCCACCCCACCCACCTACCCCGGTCGGGGGTGGGGTGGGCGCTCGCCTCTCTCTTCCCTCCCCCCGTTCATTACCTCGCGTTAACCTACACCCTCGCGCGCGCTGCCCTCCCTCCCGCTCTTCTCACAGACAGCCCCCCTCCCCCCGTGAGTGGGGGGGGCTTGGGTTGGGGAGAAACGTCCTCGGCTTACCGCACATTCCCAGCGGGCGCCCCGGTTCTCCCAAGAGTGGAAGCGAAGCGCTCCTGCGCCGCAACGTACCGCCCACCCGTGACCTCACATGCAGCAGACAGAGGAGGAGAGGAGGTTGGAAAAGCCGCCGTGACGAGGCGGCGGGCGCGGCGCGGCGGCGGCGGCGCACGGGCAGGGAATTCCGCCCGGCTCGCGCGTTCCCCGCAAGCCCCGCCCCTGTCTGGGCAGCGCGCCGGCGCTGCGCTGCGGCGCCTGTGTGTCTGCGAGATACGTCATCCTTCCCTCCCCACCTTTGGAAGTGTGGGGGGAGGAGGGGAGGAGAGGAGGAAGGGAACCCCCCATCTGCGGCGCCGTTGGAACACCGCTCCGGCTTTGACTCGATCCCACTCGTGGGCCAGACCATGATCGCGGGGGGGGGCGAGTGGATAGCAGGCGGGGGGGCGGGAGGAGGTTTAGATCCTCAACCCGTTCAGGTTGCGGCGTCTGGGAAGCACGGACCTCCCCGGGCGTGTTCTCCCGCCTGGCGTGATACGATCCCCAAGCCGACCTTGGCTGACCTCGGAAAACCTGAGCCTGCTCTTTCCTATGTTCGCGCCAGGCTCTGTGGGAGAGGAGACCACCAGAAATCCCAGGCTTGCCAGTGAGGAGGTGGTGATTTGGGGAAAAAAAAAAAAATAACTGTTGAGGGCAGTCACGCTTCCATATCGCTGCAAGGTACACGCGTACTTATGCTGTAGCCGGTAGGATCTCCGGATCTAACGGTGGCTGGGAAAATTCTTGTCTTTCCGCTGCCTTGACTGCATCTCATCCTTCCCCAGAAGGCCCCATTAAAGCCTGTTATAGTTGCGTGGCTCTCTTTGCCTGCCGCAGAGGAGGAAGGCTCAAGAGCTATTTTCCAAGGCACCTGAAGAGGCCAGACAAGGAATAATGCGACGGAAACGAACAAAGGAAGATTCAAACTGGAACAAGGAGAAAACTTTCTGACAGTGCAAGAACCGTCAACCCATGGGAACAGAAGTTGCCCTCGGAAGTGGTGGGACCGCCATCACTTGAGACTTTCAGAGAGATTGGACTCCCATCTGTCAGAAATGGTGTAGGTCTCCTGATTAGGTTGGGGGGGGTTGGACTAGATGACCTACAAGGTCCCTTCCAACTCTGATACCTGTTATGTTGACGCCTTCTTGGGGGGGGGTTGAGGGATACGTCTGGAGAAGAGCGAGCCCCAGGGTGAGAGTTGCCGCAAGGAGTTGTTTTTTGTGTGGTTTTTTTTTGCACGGGGCTCCTCCTCCACTCAGGATGTGGGTGTGAAAACGAGTTTCGTATTTACGTAAATTGGGTGACTTTGGCGGACGGGCGGGGCAGGGAGGAGGTGTGGTGGTGCGGACTGATCTTAGGTGCCAAGAGAAACTCTAGCAGCCTCCGCATTTCCCAGGACTGGATTAATCCCAGGATCTTCGAGCCTTGGCGGTCCGAGTCCAGACTCGCCGCATCTTGGCTTGGTGCGTTTGGGGATTCTCGCAAGTTTTTGGGAGTCCAAATGCGAATTCCTGGCAGGGATTCTGCCGGATTGCAGTTCTGGCACATCTGGGTTCACCTGATTGCGGAAAACCAGACTCTTCTCCTGCCATGTCGAAAGCGAAGCATCCGTTGCAATTCATTTGCTTCAAGCAGAAAATCCAAACGACCGCCTCCCACTCGCCTTACCCAAAAAGCGTCAGACTTCCCTCTGAAAATTATTTTTTTCGTTCTGTGACTCTTGGCGATGTCCCTCGATGGGGATTTACATTATCTCGTGATAAAAAAAACTGATCTTGATGTGTTTGTTTTTAGGCTGCTCTGCGTCAAAACTTCTATAAATTTATTATTATTATTATTATTATTATTATTATTATTATTATTATTATATATTTTATTATTATTATTATTATTATTATTATTATTTATTTTTATGTAGCTTTGCAATCATCCTTGATCACACAATGAGCTTTTGGATTGCAGGGAGCACAGAAGCATTGTCATTGGCTGTATAACTTTTATAAAAAAAATATAGTGTATTTGTAATATTTATAATTTTAATGGATGTTTAATGTTACAAATATATATGTACAATAATATCAATAGTAGTGTAATAATTACTAATATATGGGGGGGGGGGAAGAGAATGAAAGAATATANGGGGGGGGGGAATGAGAATGAAAGAATATCACGTGTAAATATACTTCTGCAGTACCTCTTTCTTTACAGACAGAAAGAAAGCAAGGTACTTTCACAAGCCAAGACAGGCAAGAAAGCAAGCTGAATGGAAAGAGGAAGAAAGTGATGAAAGCTCTAAAAATTCCAGTTGTACTAATAAGGGGCATGTTAAATAGTAATATGCAAATTAAGTCATTCAAGAAAAGGAGATGAAATGTTTGGCTAGCTACCTCTGTTTCGACTGGCCCTGATGATGGACTTTTCAGTGCAAAAATCCGGTGCTTGTAAAGTTGAACTCCTATACAGACTTTTGGGCTCATTTGTGGTCGTAATTCAAGAACCATCTTTATTAGGTTCTATTTTTAATAATAACAATAACAACAACAATAATAGTAATAATAATAATAATAATAATAGTTTCCTCTCTTAAAGTCTTGTGTGGTGAGTTTAAGACATTCAGACTGGGAACAAGCAAAGGAAAATGGATGGTGGAAGCCAGAGCTGGTATTCAGCAGGTTCTGACCAGTTCTGGAGAACCAGTAGCAGAAATTTTGAGTAGTTTGGAGAACCGGCAAATACCACCTTTGACTGGCCCCGCCCCCATCTATTCTCAGCCTCCTGAGTCCCAGCTGATTGGCTGGGTTTTTTGTTGCCCTGCACAGGAGAACAGAGCTGGAAAGCAGGTTCGTGGGGTGGGGAGGGAATGGGATTTTGCTGTAACTTTCCCCCAGGTGTGGGGAGGGAATGGAGATTTTGCAGTATCCTTCCCCTGCCATGCCCACCAAGCCACGCCCACTGAACCAGTCGTAAAACTTTTTGAATCCCACCACTGTAAGCAATGTAATTTATATAATCAGAACACCAAATCCACAACTTTCATTATGTCCAGGAGATTGCTAGCAAAGTTGTACAGCTCTGAGTTCTCATACAAGATAAAATAAATGTAACAAGTTCTTTTAAGGAGCTTTCTATGTGGCACAGTGTGAAAATTCCACAGGGCAATTTTAAGGTCTCTATATAGCTCACCTTTCACATTTTTTGGTGTGGTTTCTGATAGGTGATGTCTCTCTCACCCACACATGAAGGGAAAAGCGAGACAACTGATCTGCATTTTTAATACACAAGTGAAAATTGCTCTCCCAAATTGCTTCATGTTGAAAGGAAGGTGTTGACTAGGGTTGTACAAAAAATTAAAAATAACCTACCTGTCAAACTGGTTAACACACACACACCAAGCCTGTTTTTCAAACTGCTAAGACGGAATCAGAATTTTATCACATTGTTTTATGAATTAATTTTTCATGCTCATTGTAAACATCTGCTATACAAAATATATGATTTCCTACATTAACCAAGTACATAATTAAAACACGAGGGCAGAAAAAGTGCCTTCTAAAAATTCCTTAATATATGAAAATTGGTTTGATTTAAAAAATAGTGTGCAACGGCTCAAGAATGATTTCTGATTTTATTTATTCAGTATTTATAACCAATGATCCTTCATCAGTTTCTAACAGATGAGTATTGAAATTCTAATGCTCAAATATATTGTTAATCTACACCTAATAATCCCTCAGATGAATTTTTACTGAATGTGTCTTTAAAACAATTTCTGAACATTGTGCTTCAAAAACCTATGAACAGAAAAGCCTACGAATAAAGAAATCTAACATCTTGCCAAGAAAATTGTTAGTATCCATTTGTTATCCCATCCTCCTCCTCCATTTCCTGACAAATTTTTAACTAAAACTAGATCTTATTATTAAGAAAGTTATTCTAGATTTTATCTATTGTTAACAGTAGGGTTACCAAGAAATAGCATCACGTTTGCAAATGATTGTTACAGCAACCATACAAAACAATTTTCATCTCACTACTATTAATACCTGACCAGATGTAAAGGTAGGCATATATTATAGAGGCCTAAAGGAATGGCCTTAAAGGATCTCACACACAAACTTTGAAAGATGACTTTATTGACAGTTGCATCTTTATGGTTTATCACAGAATTATCATCAATGCCATGAAATAATGTTGGATCTTACTTGTTGCATTTTGTAAATTCTCTGTCTTCCAAGTAATGACTGAAAAGCTTTAGTGGAGATAATGAATAGTTATGAATGGCTCGACTATTTTTCTTTAGACTTACAACCAAGCCTAACTTCAGTTTTCCCAGTTGTCTTAAAAGTCCACATCTTTTCAACAGCCACAAAATTTCTTCATTGTTATTTTAATTTCCTTTGGGAGCCCAATTGTCCACAGCCCATGTTCCCCACCCTGCAACTGAGGTCTACTTAAATGTTGTATTCAGTTTTAAGTGGCTAATGCATTGGCATTTTATTATGTACTTCTCGGTTCTGTACTCTTTTTTTCTTGGTGCATGGTTCTCACTTCTGTATAAAATAAAATTCTCACACACCACAAGTGATGTAGCATGCTCACTTTCTCTTAATGAAGCATACTTTAACACATTGGTTTTCGGTATGAAAGCTCTGTGTGGATTTGGCGAGTTTCATAGTATCCCTAGGGAAACAAGGAGCAGATTTGCTATTGGCACTTTGTAAGTCCTCCCCCTGCCCCCAAAACACAAAACTCAAGTGCAAAAACAGTATTTTGGAATAAAGTTAACCTTCACATAAGGCTGTTGTTAATTAATGAAAGAAATATGGGACCCACAGCTTCAGCCAACCAGAGAATATAGCATTGGAAGCAGTTTATACCCTGCACTGGTATCACATACAACCACCCAACTTATTGTTTACTCCTTTGCCAAATGAAGGAATGTAGCTGTGAGTAAGCTTCTCTGCTTATCTTAGTGAGGTGGAGCATTAACTATTAGGTTGGCTGGCACATTGAGGTTCTCGCTGCATCATATCCTACATTACAATGGACTTTTTGTCAACAAATGAGGACTCTTAGTGCAGTTTTGAGTGGCTCCCTGAAGAAGGTTGCTGCACTATTGATGAATCAGAGAAAACCAAAAATGTAAGTGCCAGTGGTGGTATGCTGGTTTTTGGTTACTGGTTAGGAAGTAGACAAACATGGATGGGATTACTCTGAAATGGGTGATAATCTTGTCTGCATTCCAGGGCAATATACATCACTAATGTTTGTTTATTGCCAGAGAAAGCAGAATTAACCATAAGCAAAAGACAATGTTTATACCATTCTTACATGAAAAATAGCAAATGTAGTCATTCAAAGGGTATTTGAGAAAAAGAGCAGGACAAATTGCAACACTGGATATAAACAAAAGCCCTGCTTTTTTATTTTGAAACTTAAAAATGACAGTTTAAAAAGTATGTAGAAATTTCAGGAGATGGTTACACAAATATCATAGGCAACAAAAGAAGGAAACACAACAGAACAGAACAAGTTCATGAAAACATCCACCAACAGTTTTTATACAAAACCAACCGTTACATCCCATCATGCTGCATTAGCTTGTCCATATCTGAATTCCTAGTTGAATTATTTTAAAATAACTTCTACATTTTAATAAAAAGGTTTAAAAATTAACACTTTAATATCATGGCATTTACCTGAAACAAACATGGAAAAAAACTTCAAAATACATTTATTTTAATATTCAAATCTTCGTTAAAACTGACATCACAAAGTTGACTTCAAAACATGAAATATACACTACACAGACAGACAGACAGACACATTTACAGGAGGGAATAGAAGCAATTCTGTCTGTAAATGCATCACTTTTGTGCTTAAAATTCTTGAACGTTAAAATTTTATACTAGAATTGTGCAAGTCAGACAAAGTACTTCTGGTAAGAAAACCATTTTGTACCAAGCCCATTGAAAGTAGCCTAATTTTATTTGCTGTAAAGAAGGAATCTGAAAAGAGGGAAGTAGTCAAGCATTTTAAGTTTATGCCACAGAAATAATTGCTGCCCCCCTCCTCAAAAGATTAACTCAAGATAACTTACCAGATCTAACACTTACCAGGACTAAAAAGATGTTTAGATGTACCCTGAGTATGACACAGCTTGTTAGCATTATAATGAAAGTACAAGAACCAATTAGTGTTTTTATTTGAATAATACAAAATAATTCATACCATTCAAATAAACATAATTTCCCCCAATGCACTGAAGTTCAATAAATGCCACAGTAGTGAAAAGAGTAATCTGGACTTCTGAGGATTTAACTGGAACATCTGTTGCTCCACTGACTGCCAGACTGATTTGGCTGATGTGACTATGTGGTTGCCTCCTTTCTCTCTCATTGCTCCTCCTGATTCTTTTCATAGAACATGTGATGTATCAATCAGAACAGAGCTGGAAGGGGCCTTGGGGGTCATCTAGTCTAATCCCCTGCTCTAGTAGGAGACCTTGTACCATTTCAGACAGGTGGCTGTCCAGTCTTTTCTTAGAAAACCTCCAGAGATGAAGCATCTACAACTTCTGGAGGCAAGCCATTCCACTGGCAAATTGTCCTCACTGTTAGGAAGTTTCTCCTTAATTTTCATCTTGATTGACTTCCATCCACTGTTTCTTCTTGTCTTGCCTTCTGGTCCTTTGGAAAATAAGTTGATCTCCTCTTCCTTGGGCAGACCCTCAAATACTGGAATGCTGCTAGCATGCCTGTTCTAATCCTTCTTTTCTCTAGAGTGGCCAGACCCAATTCCTACAAACATTCTTCATATGTTTTTGTCTTCAGCCCTTTAATCATCTTAGTTGCTCTTCTTTGCAAAGTCTCAACATCTTTTTTTTTTTTTTATACATAGTATATCAGCTTTTTAAAAACATTGTGTAAGTAAATTATGGTCCCCATTAATATGACAGCCACACTAGACTTACTTTTGGAACATTATTTACCTATTTCTCCTCAAAAAGACCCAACAACTGAATTCTTTTTTTGCTGAAATTAGCTTTATACTATATAGTAATCAAAAAGCTGAGGAAGGCACTCATTTATATAGCGTAAGTTATCAAAGGCTTTCACCAAACATTAAAAGCAATGAAGTACATGTGCTTAATAAGAAAATTCTCTTTTACAATAGAACTGTTAACGTCATTGCTGTACCATTTTCATTTAGTCTGCAGAACACTTCATTCATAATTCTTAAGGATACAGATAGTAAGTATACATAAGATGTTTCAAAATCCCAAATGCCGCAAAAGAGAGTAATTATAGGGAGATTTAATCAGATTCAATGGGTCTCAATAATTAAGTCAATTCACAGTAAATTTAGAATGTTTACAAAATGAGAGCAGCTTTTTATACTATCTGTAAGCCCCTATCTTGTGTGGACAATAACATTTAGTACATTCAGTGTGGGGATACTTCTTACTTTGCAATTTAAATTAAAAGTGTTTTCAAAATTAATTTGGCAGCTTAATTTGGACAATGCAGTAAATAAAAATAAGTAACAATGGAGGGAGAAAAAAACCAATGCAGTCTTACTATCTCTGTACCTAGTTGTCAGAAAACCACGCTTTATACACAATTTGCTAAACATCACTTAATGCAACAGTCTATAAAACACAAACTAACATTACATGTGAAGCAGAACATCTGGCAAATTATTTCATATTAGATAATTTCTGGCCAGAACAAGAACCGTCTCTTAGATTTCAATTTTGGTGTAATTGTTACTATTCTTTTGTTTCCTTTTATATCAATGAAAAAGTATTCCGCTGAAAGCAACTCAATGATATTGTTATGATGAAGTTCACACCGGATGACAAAGGAACTGGGTCCATTGCTTCCCAACAGAAACATTTTTCACCCATGCAGGAAAAATATTTATAAAAAAGATGGCACAGGTTATACGTAGGAGATCAGACACATTCCTCTGCTGACATCAGGAGGGGATTGATATATTCAAATCCTTCAAACTCAGACTGATCAATCTTCTTTACAATATCCCTGAAAATATGAGCAAGAATACCAAAATGAAATTTCTACTTCAAAATTAACGTACAGGTAGTCCTCATCTTAAGACTTGTTGCTTAGGGACCAAAGTTACAAGGGACCTCCCTGGGACTACTTACGACTGAGATTTGACATTCCAAAGGCCACTCCCCCATAATCACATGACTGCATTTTGAGTGCTCTGTAACCGGGTCACATTTAGAGCCAGTAGCCCTGTCTTGCAGTCGCGTGACTATGATTTATGACCATTTTTTTTGCCAAAAACTGGCATTTACTTCCTGTTTCAGCACAACCTACCCATTGCAGACAATGGATTCACTCCATCAATCATGACCATCCCCTGCAAGTTTTGCTTTACACCTGCTGAATTCGCTTAACAACTGCCATAAAAAAGGTACAAAACTTAGTCAAGGTCACATGGTGACTCCCTTAATAACCAGCACAACTTACAATTGTAACTCTGGGCTCAATTGTGGTAATTAAGTCGAGGATCTTATACGTGTAATATACATAGTCCTCAGGTACTCTTCTCTCCATGAATCATAAATAATAAACTCTAGAAGAAGTAAAAGCTTGCTCATTGTTTACAAAGATGGATTCAGATAAATCCTTGAATGGACATGTTTGGCTGAACATTTCATCATTCTGCAGCACTCCTCCTAAACATGTGCCTGAAGAAATATAGATTATAGGCTGTTTTGTTTTTAATTGAGATTCAGCTTCATCCTGTTGGCATGGATCTCAGTGATCTCAAATGTAGGAGGACTGGCAGAACCAGGCGGAGGAGTTAAAGAGGCATCAGTTTAGAATCATTATATAGCCACAAGTGAACTCTTATCTGTGACCCTTATCTAGTTCTAACCAGGTATTAACTATTACTCTGAGAAGATTCCTGTACATCGATCTGTGACATGTTCAGCTAGAATCATGAATTAATTTGTTAATCCTCAACCCAAGTATTTCATAAAATGATGTCAGATAATTTTGGACTACATGTGTCAGTCTCTTACACTGAATTATCAGAACAGGACTAAACATTAGATTGGCCCCACTGAGCTCGAATTTCAGAAGTTAATGTAACTAGACTTTTATTCTCTAATTTACCACTAGCCTTTCTATTCATTGCATTAAGAAAGCAATGTCTGATGAAGAATGGTCCATGTTCAATCAGACCATGGATCTATCAAGTTAAATATCCTGCTTCTAAGTGGTCAATCATATCAAGAACACGAGGGTATAACTTCAAATTGATAGGAAATCCCAAAAGTGCTTTTTCAGGAGGCAACTCGACTTTGTTTTTTCTTTGAAGACATTTGCTTCTTATCTAAGAAGCTTCTTCAGCTCTGACCGGATGGTGGAGAATGGAAGGATTCATATTCCTTGCAGACAGCTACTCATTTGCATCCTTTCTGATGGTTGCTGAAGCACTTGTTTATCAGTGTCCTTTTGGTCACCCCAGTAGTTCCTGTAGTTTGCAATTTGTTTCTGGAAATCTGTTCATACTCCCACACCATTCCAAGGAAGTTCATCCCAAACTGCATCGGTAAAAGTCTGTAGAGATTCTCAGTCATCCAGATGATGACACTCAGGTGATCCGGAGCACACAGATAACATTGAAGTGCTTCAACCACCATCAAAAAGAATGCAAATGACCAGCTGCAAGGATTATAAATCCTACCATTCTCCACCGAGTCACAACTGAAGAAGGTTCTTGGATGAGAAGTGAAACGTCCTCAAAGTAAAAACAAGAAAGTCCATTTGCCTCCTGAAAAGCACCTTTGGGACAACCATGACCTGGATGACTGAGAATCTAGAAACTTTTAAATTGACAGGAAGGAAGCTCAAAAGTAATGTTAGAAAATATGACTTCACAGAGAGCAGTGCAAGTTGAAACCAACTTCCTCAGAGACAGTGGGTCAATCATCAGTAACTGAGTTTAAAATTGCTTGGGATAAAACACATGTCCATCATCCAACAATAAACAGATAAAAAGTAATAAAATAAAAAATAATTATTAAAATTAAGAAAGAAAAAAAGAACTGAAAACCAAATAAACTCAAAAGGCAGACTCGATGGACCACTAAGACTTTTTCTGCCATGAATTTTCTATGTTCATTTTTCTGTATCATTCAAGATACTAATAAGCCAGAGAAGGTATCTGTCTCCACACTCAGCAACCAACATTCAACCGTGAGCATGAAGATTATACACAGCTCTCCTCTACTCTACAGAACATGGTTTCATGACAGCTGCTAGGTTTACAAGAGTATTTTTTCTGATACGTTAACTTCTGAAATCATTTACTTACTCATCGTCAGGTGTGAGTTGTACCGGTTCATTGGTAAACTGAGAATCAAAGTTGTCCAGACCAAATTCTCCAGAAATATTTGGTTTAAATGGAGGAACAACCTGTTTTTGTTCCATCTAGGGATAGAGCGTTCAGCATTAAATTATAACTTCTTATAAATAATGGGTAATACTTCCAAGGTTATAGAAGTTTTATCTGATCTTTAATTTTACCATTTCCTTGACCGCCTTACAAATTTTAACTCAGATTCTTACTTAGTACGTTATTACAAAACCTCTGATTTGACTGAATTTTGAATTTGGTTGTGCTTCTGAATTACGCAAATAAGCAATACAGTGCAGAATCCATAGGTTTAGAGAAGTAGAAATTCCAGAGAGAAGAATATTTTCCAACTTTTTCAGACAAAGACTTTTCAGAGAAATGAAAATAATTTAAAAAAAATCCTTTATAAATCTAAATTTGCCCTGATACTTCAGAAACACAAAATATGTATGTTTTATATATATTTTATTTTTCGTATGCTTGGTATATTAAAATATTTTCAGTTTGGGTTGGCAATTAATTATTCTGCAAAATATCTTAGTAAAATTTCAAACAGGAAAATGTGATATAATAGTTAAAATAGGATCTTATGCTTACGTTTCAATATGGAGCCCTTTTTTAGCTTGTTTGGGCAGCAGTACTCATTTGTGGATTTAAAAAAATGATTTACATTCCCAAGAAACTCTTTCAAGACTTTTAGTCCTTCCTTCTTTGTCCTCTAAACAAGGACAAATTATTCCTTATTTCTAATTTAAACTTTAGAAAGTATTGCTGCCCAACCAACTTCACACTAGGCCCTCTAAGAGCGTGAGATCAACCCTTCAATGTAAACCAGATGTAAACCAGATGTAATGTAAACCAATGTAAACCAGAAATCCACAAGCAAAAAAAGTGTAGTATTTTCCTTCCTTGCTTATAGAAAGGATCATGCTTCTGATAGCAGATCATCTTGGTTTTTCCTTATTCTCACAAGAATTATGTAGCGCACAGATTTCAGAAATGATTTTGAGAGGCTAAACTGTGTTAATCTTTTGTCATAGTTACTTTATTCAATGTTTTAAAAGACTGTTTCTTAATTTAAAAAAAAAAATCTAAGCAACCTCACGTACCAAATTCCTCTCCCTGAATTTGTTTTTACTTCTTACATAAAAGAACCTTACTGAGTTCTACAAAGGGCAATTATATGGGGAAATCTCTAAGCGTTTAACAACTTTGTCCTATCAGTATTTGAAATTTACTAATTGGATGAGACTACAAAGATCCAGTAGTAGTGCCTGAAGCTTTTAAATGCAGTATTTACAGAGATGCTTACCAGATCCCAATCAACATTACGAAAAAATGGATGTCCTTGAATGTCTGCAAAACCTGTTTGAGGATGGCATCCTAAACGTTCTTTTGGATCCTACAAATGAAAAAAATAAGCATATACTTGAATAATAAAAGCTACATGAATATTTTTGAACTACTATCTATCAGATTTATTTGACTTTTAGCAAATCTGTAGCGTCATGTTCTTTCATGCCTTGAATGACAAGTTTGTTTTTTGCTACTTTTATGCCAAATTTTGACAGCTGGTACATCGGTATCATGCAACTGCAGATTAAAGTTATGTCTCAATTAAAGGCAATTCATTTAGTTTACAGCTGCTACCCCATGCCATCTTTGTACTTGCATTTTTAGCTAATGTTTTAAACCATCCTGGAAAAATTACAAGTTTTGCAAAGAAGAGATCTTGTATAGCTTTTTGTTATGCTTTTATGGTTATTGATATAAATGATAGATGTCTGATTGTTTTTAGCTTGTGTCTTTTTTAAAAGTATTAACCTTTAATGCTAACACAACAATTACTAGTTTATGTAGAAATGTATCAATTTAGGAAATGGTACAAGTACAAGGAACCTCCATCCCATAAGTCTACCTGTATACACTGGCCATTCCCACTTGAACTGCGATATTTCTGAGATCTCTTCTCTAAAATTGTGTATTTCTCCTGTACTGAGAAATAGGGGATGCTATAGAAATGGCTATAGAGGCCTCTCTAACCGATTCCTTGCTTAGATAAATAATTAAAAACTAAAATAAAAGAGAAATTTCTTCCATTGCCAACAGCATGTAGGAGAAGCAAGCTTTCATTGGAGCCCTTCTACCTGACACATTAAACTCAAATCATCCATGCAAGGTCAAGCATCAAACTCAGTTGGGCTCTAAGCAGCCAGATGAAGAATTAAAGATAAAGTCTTAAGTATGTTTGCACTGGGAGCAAAACTCCACCAGTGAGTTTTGTCTGCAAATAAACCCAGACTAAAATAAAATGAAAATTCTGGGCAAATACTTTTAAGCTGATCACACAACAAACTGGCTTTGATCCTTCTAAAGGCTTCTTTCTCAACTTTGTAACTACAAGATGTATATTTAACTGCGGAATCTTCGAACTATGTATGGCACAAACTCTCACCTTGTTTAAAAAGCTTTTTAGAACACTTGCTGCCTTCACAGAAAGGGACCGTGGGATACGGATTTGCTTCTCCAGAATAACTAGAAGAAATAATTATGGGCATGGAAATTTCATAAATTAGCATTCTCAACATATCTCTGGGGACTGGAATCAAAGTCCCCTTCAAACTGAGTGTAACTTCGAGTGACATCATGGACACAACTTGTAGGGATTTTTCAGCAATATTATGAAAGGGGGTTTCTACTGCCTTCTTTCAAAGAGAACAATAGTGTCATCTTTCCTATCTTTTTGTTCTGCTAAAGCAGACAATTTGTTTAATGCCATGCAATATCTTTTTATTAATTATTCATTAATTTCCATTTTGCTATCTGTGGAGCAGTTTTTTTTCTCCAGCAACAAATAATTTACTTACATCTCCTGTGGTGTTTGAAGTATATAATGTAATTAAACATATATTTTCAGCAAACATGAATGGAAATCAACAGGCAAGATCTGCTACACTCTTTCAGTTTTACCATGTAAGTGTTTTTTCTTCATTGATTACTAGCCACTTAGAACTAACTAACCTTGGAAGAGGTAATCTTCTGTATTTTGATCAGGATTATCAGAACTTCCTACAATATCAAAAGGAGATCTTCCCGCCATCATTTCAAACATCAGGACACCTAAAGCCCACCAGTCCACACTAAAACCTAGGAGTTAGAGTAAAACAGTATAACATGTTAAGGAGCATAATCCAATTAACCTATTCACTTTAAAAACTTATGATAATAATGCAATAAATATAGCTAATTTAAAGAGTTTGAACCTGATTACAGGGATTTTGAAGTAACATACATGCTAAAGAATTCCAAAGTTTTCTAAACTCATCCACCAGTTTTCTGGTTCTTTCAAAAATTCTGAGAAATCTTGATTCTATTTTAACAGAAAGTATTCCCCACACAGAGAAACATAAAATGCACAATATATGGGCAGCAGGTATTTTAGCCAGCATTCTTGTCAACAAAGCTAGACTCAGATTTTATATACACAAAACATATTTTTACATGGATGGTGGTTTTTTTCTTACCTACCATCTGATATAGTATAATATAGCAAAATATTTATTTTGACAACTAGGCCTACATGTTACTTCATGAAAGATAAACTGAGTTTACATAACATGCTAAACTTAGGTTAACAAATGCAACTGCTGGGTTCATATAATTTCCCCAAATGAGCCATATTAATCTGTTGTCTGATTAGACAATGGTTAAGTGACGTTAAAACAATGGTTGGATTTTCCATTAAAACTGAATCTGACTTCTTACTTTATTTTAACCTAGTCTAACATGCACTGTGTTAATTCACATACTGTTTATGGCTTTGTTCCTAAACTAAGTTTAGTTGAATTCAGTAAAAGGCTGAATATGCTTCACTTTGCTTAACGTAATAAAGTTTTAGAACAATGATGGCAGAAAGTATATGAATTCTTTAGAATTATACATAACCCTGTATGTAGTTATTCATTAATTTATTCATTAAGTTCCATTAATAGATAAAGAGATTCTGTTAAAGAAACAATATATGAAACAGTTCTGCATCCTGACTTTACTGAACACAGCCACTTTTCACCTTCTTTATGAAATGACCCATGTTTATTTAAATTTCAGCTCACAGACTTATATGACACTCTCCTATAAAATATAGGGGTACAATTGAGAATGCACTGTTGCCTAACTGATCAGGAGCTACCTAGATCTGGAGGCAGCCAAGCAATTCCAAATCACAATGCTATATATTCCTCATATGTACACTCTCCTCCTGACTGTACAGGTAGTCCTCTAGTTATGAATGAAATGGAGCCTGCCCATTCCATTCACAACCCGAGGATTTGTGGGAATGAATCTCCTACCTTGAACAGATTCACTCCCTTCTTTTGCCCACGAGTTCGCTAATCGAATGTGAGTCTTGTTAAGTGCACATGAGGTATTTCAGGGTAGGGAAGACCATAGGGAGCCTTTTGGAACAAGCCACCCGCCTAAGACCACCCAAGGCCTCCCCCTGGCCCCGGCCCCTGGAAGCTGCATTTTGGTCTGCAACATGCCAGGCAAGGCCTCTGGATGCCAAAATGGGCTTTTTAAGGGGCTGATCCGCACCTCAGAAGCTCCATTTCCGTCGGCAACACGCAAGACGAATATTGCAGAGGCTCTGCGGTTGTTTGTAATGATGAACAACTGCTGTGGTGTTGCAAGATTTGTAGTTTTGGGCCTTGTTGTATAACTTCAAATGTTTGTTAAGGGAATACTCATAACCTGTGGATTACCTATATTAAGCAGTTTAATAAGCCTTTCAGTTTCATTAGAATTGATGACTCCTTTTCTGAGACCCATAAACTTTTCCTTTGATTGAGCATCCACTTACATATATCTTTATCAGGAAAAGTTGGTTCCACTGGTGGCAACCAACGTAAATGATTCTTTTACAGGCGAAGAACTGTACTGTCCCTCATTGTAATGATTAGAAAGTCTATTTTAAAAGTGCTACTCATCCTAGTATTTCATATTTTTTTACAAAAAAGACAGTGAATGTTGGCTCAACCCGTACATGGTTTCATGCACTGTTTAAGCGAATTTATTTATAAATACAACTGAACAAAACTCTGGCCATGTGGATTACAGAAGACATTAATTCTAAGACATAAATATCTTGGAATCTAAAAAGAGAGAAAGATCAAATAATATGATTTAAAATTTTAATTTAAAAAATTGAATTAATAAGAATTAGCTATAGAAGACTCCACAAAATTTGGCAGAACCAGTTGAAACCATCTTACAAGGGTATTATGAGGGAAAAAAATAGGGGAAGTCATGTACACTGCTTTGGGTTCCTAGTATATAAAAGTGAGATATAAATATAACTGATAACTAAAAGAAGGATCAAAACATATTTTTCTGAAAAGTATATTTTATTCTTTGATGGCAAGATTAAAATTCAGAGATAGAGTGAATGGCATTGACTGATCAATGACAACACTTGCTTGTTTGAAGTTTTGCATGTTTAGGATATTAACTATGCATTTTACAAAATAGTAAGAGTTACCATAATCTTCTCCACGTAAAATTTCAGGAGCAATATAATTAGGAGTGCCACAGAAAGTGCTGGTGGTGTCGCCAGGTCTTAATCCTTCCTTTTAAAATAGAAACAAGGAAAAAGTATCTCACACGGTTCAAATATATCTTCTAATTCCAATTCATCTTAGGGATATAAAAACTGCATTTACTTTCTAGCAAGAACAAGACTTAAGATATGAACATTCTGGTTGCTTATTGTAAACAAAAAATAAATCATGCTAATGAATTTCCTAATGACATGTACTTAATTTCCTTCTTGCCCAGTACGGACATATACATCCTTTCAAACTGGAATAACCAGACTGGAATAAACTTATATGTTTTTCAGCATAGAAGTATTTATTTGATATTGCTGATGAATAACCTGAGAATACTAAAATTTAAATCCAGATACTTGTAGTCTGTTAATAAAATAAAATTCATGACTTGAACCAATCCCCTGAAGCAAAGAGGTGTCAATTAAAACCAAATGTATCCAACTGATACAGTAGATGTGACTAATGAAATTACGTAACACTGGACAACAAAGATTTTGTTTCCTGAACACTTTTGGATGAATCTTATGGATTTTGAATTGCTAATCATGAAAATAACTTGTAATCCAGTCTTTCACATACCATTTTACAGAAATCTTCTGTTTTTACACAATGGCAATGCCCTTCATGACTTGTTGGCTACTACGTACACATAAAACATATGGAAACACGGAGCTGTTATCTACTATACAACTGGAATATCTGTGGAGATCTAAAGTTGCAATACATTAAAAGCGAGTAGCCATTTCAAAAGAATTGGTTCCAAGTCAGAAAAATGTGGCATATGATGTAACAGCATACAAGACCATTAAGTGCAACATGTCATTAAAGGTTCATTTTCTGCATTCACAATTGTACTTCTTGAAAATTTAGGTGATGAACATGGTGAAAAATAATTGCTACAAAAACAGTATCAGGGCAACTGAAATCCATCAATATTGGCTGACTATTGTTGGATACTGCAATGAGGTGCAATAGACACCAAGTACAAACGAACATTAGCAGCAAAAGATTTTAGTCCTGTTGAACTCATGCAGTGTGTCAGAAACACTATCAATTAAATGTGTTATAATCATTAAAAATTAATTTCATATTTTTCAAGATTCCTCCTGATACGGTAACTCTGAAATTATATTTGGGTTCAGTTTGAAGGCATGTTATTATCACCAAGTTTTTCTGAAAGCAAAACCTTTGAAAAATTGTGTTGTCCAATGTTGACTTTTTTTACTTCATGTATACAAAAGGCATAAATTGGTATAAATAAAACATTACACAAATGATATAAAAGACATAAATTATACCAACCATTACCAGCTATTGACACCAACCAGTCAATTTTGGAAGAGAAGTCCACAGGAAAAATTTGCAATCTACCCGCATTAAATGAAGCTCCAGAAAACCAAGGTTTTCCTGTATTTTAATCATTTTTAAGCTTTTGAAACTAGCAATTTCTGATCAAAAGGCATCCACCAAGAAATGTTCAGGGTTTCAATTTGTGGATATTTTGCTTCTCACCTTGCACATGCCATAGTCAGTCAACTTGATATGTCCCTCAGAATCCAGCAAAACATTGTCCAATTTCAAGTCTCTATAAATTATTCCTCGTTCATGAAGATAGTTTAAAGCTAAACTGATTTCTGCAGAGTAAAACCTAAAAAGAAACCAGCATTTTAAAATACACTTCCAAAAATTTGAAGAGATCCTTGCCTATCAAGTCATTTTTCCCAGAAAAATGAAAGCATTTATTATTTCTTCTCACTTTTTATAGCCTTTTTAGGCTATGGCATCACATTGCTCCTGAACAAACTATTGGATGGGAAGATCCATGGAGTATGTTGCATCACAAATGGGGCAATTGCTTTTTATCTAAAGTTGTTTAAAACCACCATGAATTTCCGCTTTATGTTAGATCAGCTTTTTATTTAGCTGGATTTAATCCTTACTAACAGTCTCACTGCTAAACCTGTGTGCCCAAGACTCCTACAGCTCATCTGGCTTTTTTTCCCTAAGGTTTT
The DNA here is from genome assembly GCA_004320025.1 of Laticauda laticaudata. Lineage (NCBI taxonomy): Eukaryota > Metazoa > Chordata > Lepidosauria > Squamata > Elapidae > Laticauda > Laticauda laticaudata. The sequence goes on from BHFT01016383.1 coordinate 26,526, forward strand.
GCTTTTTATATTCAGTTATCTGAGGAAGCTAGAAGAAGATGGGTATAATTACTAGTACCAGCCAGACACCACCATGTTTCAGTTGAGTACCAATAATTGCACAGAGCAGTAGCAGTGGTAATTATTGTTAATTCCACATTGACTGCAATTGTTACTTTTTTTGGCTCTGAGTGACAAAAAAACTTAATTAGTTTACCATCAATTCTTTAACACTCTTGGAGGCTCTTTGAGGTGGAACTGAATCCCCTTGGCCTGGGGAAATCAATCTGTGGATCTTGACAAATTGAAAAAAATATCCTTGGAAAAGCAAGGAAAATTAATCTGGAAAAAATATGAATATGTAACCGGGAGAGAGATAGATTGTTCTCCCTCTGTCAGCCAAACTGGAAAGAATAAACAGAAGAAGCAGTGCTGCCGGAAAATGAGATAAAGAAAACATGCTGATACCCAGGGGGAAAAAACCAATATGCTACACTCAAATATATTTGTTTTCTCTCTCTAATTAGTCTGCAAAATTCAGTTCAAAGAAGCACACACCTGGCATGTTCTTCTGGCAATTTCCTTTGTCGCTGCATGTGAAACATGAGGTCCCCTCCATTCACATATTCGATAACGAAAAATAGCCTAAATCACAAAGAGAGATTATGTGATAGATAACTTTCACATATCCAGTTATCATCATTCACCTTCTTATCACATATGTATCATAGTTCTCACAATATGACTTCCTCACTATTCATTGTAAAATGTATTTATTCTTTACCAAGTTGTAAGATTTTTCCCTATATGATTGTCCTGTATAAATTTCCCTCACTTTTTTTTATTTCATGATAGATGATAGAAGATAGGGAGAACACCAAGCATTCCTAAATACATCAAGACTAATTATTTCCTTTTATTAAGTCTTCCTAAGAGAATTTCAGTGAGAATTTATTCATCACCATCATGTAAGTATGGAAGCAGAACAGTGGATATGAAAATTACTAAAGATTAAATTGTTGCAACCTATTTTTTTGGTTGTTTTCCACTCTGTCTTACCATGTTTTCTAATCCTGGTATCTGTTCCACATAGGAAGTTGTATTTTCAAAGGGTCATTTACATATTACATTATTTTGTTATCTTGATCAGTTTTTCCACACTCAAAGGCATTTTTTAAACTCTTGTACATGCATCTATGTAATCTACAGCTGAAATTCCAAATACAAATATGTGAAAACAAACTCAAATATATTCAAAATTCTCATCGAGTTATCCTGTTAGCTTGTTATAAGACTATAGTCAAATACTACTTTTTATAATTTAGATATCGTCCTCCTCAAGGCTATCAAAACTTTTCTCTGTTAACATTTATTTTCATCCCTCCATCTTAAAAACCTTGTGTATATTGCTTTTTGTGATAATATTCTTAATTATGTAGATATTGCCTTGTTTATTTTTCTTCTGAAAATTATTTTTGACAAATAAGTAATGATGTAATTATTTTTTTAAATAAAAGCAATATTTTATTTTTTTTACAAAAGTATAAACAATCTCTTATAAAAAGAATACAAAAATTTATGCAAAAAAAATCTTATTGCGGAGTTTACCTGCTTTCTGTCTGAAAACATGAGTGAAGACCAACAAGAAAAGGATGATTTGAAGCTTGCTCAAAGACATGCTTTTCTGTTTGAACCCAGTCAATGTCCTGTAACAAACAAACACAGAATATTTCTTGCCTTTGCAATATTTTCTGGGAAATGCTTTTTAAACCTGTTAGCTAAAGTTGATTATCGAATTGGAGATACACAGTGATATCTACTCTTATAATAGCAAGGTGAATAATCATGTTCTCTCTATGTTCACAAACAGCAATTGTTCATAGATTCCTAGGGCATCACCGAGGAGTCTAAAGTTTCCAACTTTACATTATCAGTGCTAATTCAAGATAAACTTACCTTTCTCACAGTTCTTATAGTGTTTATTCCACTGCATTCTGTTAGGAATCTGTCCACCAATTAGTTGGGTTGGCAATATATAAACCAACAATGTATGTTTGTAGCTTTAAGATAAAATCACTGTATTGATTTATACTATATTCCGATTGGTTGATTATATTGCAAATTACCATAAGAGGGAGCTGGAGATCATAGCTTGCTCTCTCTGACATTCTGTCTCTCTGACATTCTGTTGCTATCTAAGATTCTCTGTTGTATTTATGCTGTGCTTATACTTTGATATTCTGTTTACTGTAAATGACAAAGGCAACCAGTAAGATGACTTTGTAATTGGATATTCTTTGTATTGTTAAATGTATATGACCTGGACCATTTATTGAACTGTGCTATTTCTTAAAGTAAACTTTAATTAAATTTAGTATGTGTGTGGCTGAATAATTATTCATAACTACTCTCATAAACATTTCCATGTGCATATCCTTCTCACTCAAGGGTTATTCTGTACATATCATAACACATTCCATCACTGTATTCCATCAAATCTCTTGACACTACACGATTACTTGAGATTTGCTAATAAGTTTTATGCATTATTGGGCATATTTAGGCTGAATATATCACAAAGTGCAACAAAACTACACTTGAATGTCCAAGGTTTCTGACTTCAAAGTGTTCCTCTTGTAAAAATTCAGCCTTGTTTACAACATTTCCAGCCTTTTTGTTAATGGAAAAAGTAGCTAAGCATAATAGGAGATCAGAAGTAGAACTCTTCAATAAGCAAAAGCTGATCACAAATTTCAAGAGATTATTAACTGTCTAATCTACTGGAAGTTTCATTAAACATTTCACTGTCTTATCCATATTAAAAGTTGTCCGTCGTACAATAATTGGATAAACAATCCCCTATTCCAAGAACGATACCAGCTCCCTGAAGTGGCATTAAGGCACTACGAAACAGCCCATTCAAGAAAGAGAAGGTACTCCACTGGAGTTGATCAGACACCAGTCATAAAACCATTTCAGCAGGTAAGGCAGAGGATAAAATCATCGAAGTGATAATGCAGTATGTCAAAATTAAAAACATTGTAAAGTATCACTCACCTCATCATCATTAACTAATTCTTTTTTCACAACTTTCATGGCATAAATGCGTTCTGTCTTCTTTAATCGAACTAAAAGTACTTTTGCGTAACTTCCTCTCCCTATAACACGAAGTAAATCAAAATCCTGGAGACCGAGACTGGAAGATACTTTGCCACTTTCTCTACTCTTTGCCTGTAAGTAGAGAAATTCCTTTAATTAGTGAGGATGTAATGCTGAACCATTCTTATAGCCAACAGTTCTTACTACTAATTTGTGATAAAGTAGCCATGTGAAGTGACCCTGCCAATTAAAGGCATTTCCAGTTACGGGCTTAGAAAGGCACCAACAATTTTAGTAGAAAATAATTAAGAGTACCTCCTTTTCTTCACCAACGTGGTCTAAACTTTCATGACTTGAAGGATGATATGGAATCACTAAAAGGAAAAGAAAAAAAACCCCACCTCAGATCTCCAGATAAATGCAAATATTTATAAAAGGCTTGTGTTAAAACTGGCAATTGGACTGGATTGATACAATTAATCTACATGGAACTACTTACTGTATTTGTAAGTTTCAGCTGGTGCAAAATGTAATAGCGCAGGGAATTATAGGTATCGGTCACTTGGCACATGTGACACTTACACGCTGCAATGGCTGCAGGTACGGGTAGCCCTAGACTCATGGCCATAGTTGGAATAATAATCTCTATTGTTGAGTAAAGCAGTCGTTTAGCGAGATGTCACAAAGATGCGTACATGGCTGCTTTACTCTGCAATCCTGGCACTACCAACTGTGGTTGTTGAATGAACACATCGGTCATTAAGCAGAGTCGCAGGTAAGGAACGCAAGATGCCAGAGGCATGGGAGAAACATCCAAGAAAGGTTTCAGCCCCAGTGAGGAGACATTCATGCATGGCCTGGGTTGGGACTTCCCCAACCAACTTTGAGGCCCTTCGCAACCATTACTTTACCACACTGACTATCTGCTTGGATTTCAGCTCACTTTCATTGCTAGCGGTTGGTTTCAAGAGCTTCCTGTCAAAGGAGTTCAGCTCTTTGTTAGTGTACAGAAAGCAACTCCTATGGGGGGTGTGCAGGAACGGAACCAAAATCTTCAGGATTTCAGCTCGATTTCTGCATCCCGCCAAATGAGTTCAGTTGCCCTCAGGAGGCAGCTCTTTCAGCAGCTCCCAGACACCAGAGGAGGTGGCAGCAGCTCACAACCTTCCATGTTGGCTTCCTCATGACTTTCTGGTTAGTCCAGCAGAGTGTCAACGTTCCGGCTAACGAACCCAACCAAAGCAAGCATGGTCGAGGTGATCCAGTCTCTTAATGCAAAGCTTTATCAAGTACACCATTTTGGCACAGATAAGGGCAAAACCAGACCTGATCTTTCCCATGCAAACCCATATTGTTAAAGTTCAGGTTCTCCCTCCCCCACTATTATGTCAGGTCACATTGTCCCTGATATTGTTGTGAGAAAATCTTTTTGACTCTGATAACCACCTGATAAAACGTCCTTAGTTCTCACAGCTGGCATCTTGATGTCTGGAACCTACATTAATTTTCTCCTCCCCTCCCCCCACAGTTTGTTGGCAAGTTGAGAAGCGATAATTGCAACAGGAAAAGGCGTATTTTGCAACTTGGCACAGAAGATCGCAAATGAAGATCCCGGGGTCATGATTATGGGGCATTTGATAATTGGTTATAAGTGTGAACAGGTTGCCAGGCACCTAAACAGCAGTCATGTGACTGGGGGGAGGTGATGGTGCAATTTTTTTTTCCAATGCCGGAAGCGCTTTACAAGCAGTAAAGCAATGCTTCCGGGGAATCATAATTTCAGCTGTTATTGATGGTATTGAAGCCCTTTAAAGCCCTTCGTGGCTCTAAGTTGGGTTACTTGTGAGAACACCTTTCCCCCATGCTGTATTGTCCACTCAACCTTTTACATCCAGCAGGAGGCATATTTTGGATCCTGTCCATGAGAGAGTGCTATCTGGTGGGATCCAGGATGAGGCTCTCATCTGCTGTGCCACCCGCCATTTGCAATATCATCCCTTCACTCTGAGATCAGGCTTGCCCCAATCCCACTAATCTTTTCTATGGCATTAAAAAATCGGCTTTGCTATCAAGCCGGGAGCCCTGAAAGTGTGGGTGAACATGGTTCTTGGTTACACAGAGTGGAAAATGTTTTGATTGTTCTTCGCTGTTATTTTATGCTGTATGTTTTTACTCTGTTTTTACTTTGTTTTATTATCTGCCTAGAACCATATAGATAAGCTGAGCAGCCTGATAAATGTATCATATAAATAAAATAATAATTTTATTTGGTTGTCCATGACTGCAAAGACACCTTTTAGAATTAACAGAGAAAAAGCCTAGTTGGCAAGCAACTCTTGCCATTTTTCTGATGTTATTAATTTATTTGATTTGAATTCCAAATTATATATTGAAACACTTTTTAGGTACTTATATGTACCTAAAATAAAATAAAACACAAAACAAAAACATAACTATCAGGAATAAAAAAAGAAAATTTTAGCTTTTTGGATGAAGTAATTAGTGAAAATAATGAAAATATAAATACTTGTGCAGGTTTTTGACTTCATTTTTTTATATGAGAGGAGTGAGTAATGCTCTTACCTGGTTCTATATTATCAGAATGCACTGAAGAATGATCCATAGGCTCCTACAAAATATATAAATGAAAGGAAAAGGAAAAATGTAAGATCATAATTTTTCAATCACCTATCATTTCTGGAAAGATGCAGTGTGTTTATTTTGGGATAAATTTCACTATTTTCCAAGTAAACGTGAAAACATGCACGATCAAGCTGCATAGTGCCTTCATTAGAAATGGTTTAGTTGAAATAAAGTAACCCTACACCGACTACACTCAAATATTTCAATGTACATAAAAATGCTTTAATAATGTAGGAAAAATCAACAAATAGGAATTTTTGTAGGCAGGCAAAAATAAAAGCCCAAAAACAGATTTCAAGCCTTTATTATTTCTTACTAATGTATTCAGTGTACTGCGATACATGTAAACACACATACACTTGACAAAGTGCAACTACTGATTTTACTTACCGGTTGTAAAGCATGACGGCCACATTCTATGCTGACAAGTTTATGACATTTTTTATGAACTAGAAGTTTACAATTGATGCATTTATATCCCTGGCGTCCTAGCCCCCATATTCGGTCAGTACAGATGGCACAATGAGCTCTCTAGAAAAAAAAGAACATGAATAATAACTAGATATCAGCTTTTAACTCCTATTCTCTGCTTTACTTGTAAAATATTATATTGGAAACACACCAATAGTCTATTACTCCTAATATGTGTTCTTCATTAAGTATTGTTTTTAAGTTAATTTTCTACTTTTTTCCCAAGGTTATAGTTTCCCTTATATTCTGAAGCTGTGCTAAGCATCCTATATTCTACAAGAACTTATTTTCTATTATTTCTTAATGTTTGCAGAAATATCAATATATCTATATGTAATATATATGGAATGAAACATATACGTAGAATATATGTCTGGTACCATATATTCATATAATATTATATAATATAACATAGGTTTTAACAGTAGAGTTTTAAAATATTTACTGATCATTTCTAAAAGAATAAAGGGGAATGAAGTGAATGAATCAACCAAAGGAGAAAAAGAAAAGACTGTTTTAAACACCATGCTAAACAAACAGAAAAACAAAGCGGAGTATAGTTTAGAAATATGTTTACATAATTTAATCTCCAGACTGACAGTAGTGTTTAAATGCATTGCATCAAAACTAAAAAAACTTGCAGGACTTAAAAGATTATGGCATAAACTTAAAATTAGGCCCAGTTAAGTTTTTTTCAACTTGTAAAATGCTAGCACAAAGAAAACAATATCATTTTCTTTTTCTTGGGGAGGTCACAATATTTCACTCTGGCTTCAATAATGTCAAATTGTGTATTTGGCAACTAACAACTATTTAAAATACTTCCCACAATATTGTTTTGAGAAAAAAGACCTGATGGACTTAACTTTGCAGCTTATGTAAGTCATGGCTTTTCTATGTTGGTTAACAGATTGAGCTAACTATCAAGGAGCCTTGGTTTTTAATCCCTTCTCTGAATCCGTTTTCTAACGTCTAGGTATGTAACAAACTTTTTTTTTCCTTTTTAAATGCAAATATTTAGGATAACAGTGTTTATCCATACATCCTTCTTCTTTGTTGTGGTGGATAACAATACTAACAGCCTTTACTAAGATGGCTCTACTTGCTCTATATATTTAGAAAAACAATGATTCTCAATATCAGTTTCTCTGAATGTGACAGCTTAATGCTCTTCTCTGGGCCTTTCATATGCACAAACAGCATAAACAATAAAGCAACCCACATGCAATCACTCTGCATGAAGCAGTTTGGTACTTCCCAAGCATTGTTATGTTTTTTTAGTTGTCATAATCCTTCATGGCAGAACTGGGAATTTTATGGCCTCTGGGCCACATCCGGCCCTTTGGCTGTCCCTATCCAGCTCACTTAAGATCAACTGGAAATTAGAAATCAAATGTAAATATGATGTGGCATGTATTCTTAGCAGTGGCAGCTAATCAAAACCATATAATTTTTTGTTTTTTATAAAGTTATAAAATTAATATGGAGCAGAATTAAGTTCAGCCTGTTGGTTTGGCCCCACAACAGTTCCAGTTTTTCATGTGGTCTCTTGAGAAAATTAATTTCTCACCTGTTTTGTAGTTTACAGTTGCTAAGAACAATTATACGCTACACCAGAGGTCTCCAAACTTAGCACCTTTAAGACTTACGGACTTCAACTCCCAGAATGCTCCAGCCAGCATAGCTGGCATAGAATAGCTGGCTGGAGAATTCTGGGAATTGAAGTGCCAAGTTTGGGGACCCCTGGGCTACACAATAATTACCGGTATATGTGTAGTGGAAGATTAGATCCTTTAATTCTGCAGAAATACTTGCAAGGTATTTCTTCTCTTTTAAGGACATAGGATAATTTAGAAGTAATGCCTTTGGTTGAAAATCAAAAGGTTATCAAAAATAAAAGTTCTTATTGATAAAGTTGTATTATAGTGAATGTAAATAAATTCTGGGTTAAAAGCTGATAAAGTAAATTTGAACATTTAATGTCTATTTTCTTAGTATGAGTACTTAAATAAAAGGAAATACTTATCTGACACCACAAAAGATCGAAGTCCAATTTAGATAAATGAAAGCAGCAATGAAATTTATTAACACTTACTCTGTTAAAACGCTTAGCTTGAAATGTATGACCATTTGCACAATAGAGCTTTCTCCATCTCCGTGCACCCCTACGATAAATAGATTCTGAGGAAAAATAAAGTTAAATTAGCAATTATGACAAAGCTGTACATTTCATCACTATCTTGTAATTAAGCTGAGCTCTTGTTCAAGAACTGCCCAAATCAAACTTCCATTTACAGATTTCACAAAGACTGAACAGATAAATGAGAACAATTTACATATTATACGAAGAAACAAGAGAACAGATATACTGAAAATTAAGTGTCCTCATTAACATAGACTGTTCCTGTTATTTATATATTAAAAAAAATAAAGCTAGCATAAAAGGCTCAGATAATATATAAGGAGTTTTTTTCTCTTTTTATTACTCCGTAATCTCTTGATCCGGGCTGGAGTTGGGGCAACTGAATAAAGCTAAGCTTTTTCTGGCTGGATGCCCTGCCTGATGCCTATGTGGAGTTTGCAGCAAATATTTTCTATTTGCATCCTGATAGAGAAACTTCTGTCACTGCCGAGGATTGAACTCTGAACCTTCCAAGTGGGAGGTGAGTGTCTTCACCTCTAGGCCACTGCATCACTCAGATAATATTCTAGGAGATTATCTTGGCAGAAAAGCAAGTAGGCTTTGGATCAGTTCCATCCACTCTATACATCAGTTAATACTTTAATCACCTGATTCAAAAACAATAACCTAAAACAGGTTTGTACACTACCTTCTGTGATTTTAAGCAGGATTTTCACTTAATATCTAGGAAAACTTTTACTGCAGAAACCCAAAGTCACAATACCAGTTTCATGGGAAAGTGTAATTTAATATGGTATCTCTCAGAAACATTTGAACTGGAAACTAAGTTAAACAAGGATGCATTCTTGCCCCATTGTTTTTCTATTTTACACCAAGAATGGGGTATTTATCCGTAGACAAACACCTCTTCAAATTAGCCAATCTCCAACCTATAACAACATTGTTATATAGAAGATGCAGTAGTTGCATGAAATACCTCAGAAGGTCTAAAGGAGGGGTGTCCAACTCTGGCATTTATAAAACCTGTGGACATTAACTCCCAGAATTTGCCAGCAGCAAATACTTTAGCTCATCTCTATTGGGATCACTTAATACCAATCAACTTTCAGAAAAACATACTGTACAAAAATGCAAAGCAAAATTAAAAAAAGACTGCCTTGGAGATTCCAGGAGCATTACATCATACATAGCATGGTTCAAATACAAGCAATCCTCAACTTATGACTGTAATTGAGCCTGGAATTATGGTGTAGGTTATAAGCAAGTCCTTAACTCAAAGCATCAAGCAACCTGACCCGATTTTACAACAGTCATTAAATAAACACAGCAATTGTTAAGAAGAGGTTTTTTCCAGAAACCAGCAATGCCAGAAATTTCCCCAGTGGGAGGTTTTTGTCAGAAACCGGCAAAAACATCACTAATCATGGTTACAAAGCCAGGGGACATTGCAAATGCTCATAAAGGTAAGCTTCATCGTAATTTTGAACAGTCACTAAGCAACTGGTTGTAAGTAAAGGTGTATTCAGGTGCCATATTCCAATTTATAAGAAAGTAAAATGCCCATTTTTGCTTGTGCTGCAGTAAATGTCCAAAGGATATTTGGATGCAGAAGGATAGCAATAGCACTTAAACTTATATACCACTTGACAGCCTTCTCTAAGCAGTTTACAGAATCAACCTATTGCCTCCAACAATCTGGCTCCTCATTTTACACACCTTGGAAGAATGGAAGGCTGAGTCAACTTTGAGCCTGGTGAGATTCGAACTGCCAAATTGCAGACAGCCAGCAATCAGCAGAAGTAGCCTGCAGTACTGCACTCTAACCACTGTGGTTCTTGTAGGTATTACTGTAGCTACACTGTGGCTCTTGTAACTATTACTATCTTCTTTGTAGTCAACAGAAGTTCCACAAGCTCAACTAAACAGAAGTGTTCATATGGTTATCAGTTGGAAAGCCAGAAAAATGTTTTTGAACAAGCTATGTATCTAACAACACATGGGCCTTTTTACATTAAGGAGTTTTAACATTAGGAACTTTTTTTTTCCAAAAATTTTATTGATTTTTAAAAGACAAACATATACAAACAGACAACACATAACATAAAAACATAAAACATCTTTTTTGAAAGCAGCTTGATCCCGGGTTACATCTCTTCGTACAGACATAAGTACTAATTCACAGTTCACCAGATACATTATTCATATATATTTACATATCTAATATTACCGATTCAAAGCAGTTTTATAATAGCTTCCTCCCCTCTTTTCACTCTCTTAATTCTATTTTATTTATTTCATCTCAATTTAAATCATTATAGTTTATATCCTTTGTCTGTCCTGTTTCAGCTGTCTATTGTGTTTCTCATTAACACAAAATTTTCCTGTAATCACTTCGATTAAGAGTGTCGCACCTTTATATCTTTCCCCCTAAATTGAACACTTAAAATAATCATACTTTTCATTCGGATTCTGCATTAGTACATTCTAAAGCTAAACACTATATTTAAAAAAGAAAAAATTATAAAATATAATTACAACAACAATCCATACCAATTGAACTTTATTGTTAAGATTAAATATTCATTTAAATCTTAAACATTTGTATACTTCCTTTTCAAGTAAACTATCATGCTTCTATGGGAACACTTTTTAATTTTATGTAGTTGTTTCCCCCCCACTTCACTTATATTTTAAGACTTATGTAAGTAAAATGTTCCCATTCCTTCTTAATTCAATCTCTCTATATTTCATTTCATTTACTTTGTTCAAAATTAGAAAAGATTTTCACTAAATTACATTGAATTTACTATATATCCTCCATTTTTTAATCCGTTGTTCCAAATTTCTAACATTATTTCTAATACAAATACAAAATACTAGTCTGCATGTATTTACAGCATCTCTTTTTCAGTTATATTTCACCCAATTATCTATAAATAAGTCTTGTTTCTTTACACTTATTTCCAATCTTCATCTTCAATTTACCTCTTCTATATTCCTCTTTTCTGTTGCTGTGTAACTATTCATAAAGTCTTTAACATTTTATTATATTTCCTTTCAACAGTAGGTATTGATGATTTCTAACGGGAATACACTTTATTATATTTATTGCATTCATTCTTATTCTTCATCATTATTAGCATTATGGTAAATTAATGTTCCCGTTCCTTCTATTCCAATATCTTCCATATATATGATATATTTATATATATGTTCATAAAAAAGAAATTTCCACTAAATTACGTATGAGTATTCTCGATGACATTTTATATCATAATAGTTGTTCCAGAAAATCTTTCTAACATTATTTCAATAACAATACACACAATACAATGTGTCTATGTACTTTTTGCAGAACTCTCTTTTTCAGGTTATTTTTTACTACATTACTCTCTAATAAGTCCCTGTGTTTGTTTACATCTTGTTTCAAACCTTTATAGCTTCGTCTTCCCTTTCTTCCACCTTGTTTGCCCACTCTACCCTTTTATATCAGCTTTCTCATATCATTCTACCCATTTCTGTATTTCCTCTTTTCTGTTGCATTTCTTGACATTGTTACCACGTTTTACCGTTATTTTTCCCTTTTTTTTGGATTGTTTCTATATAATCTTACAGATTTCCATTCTCTTTCCCCCCTTCTTCTTCTATCAGATAAAGCATTCATTAAACGGTTCATGTAAAAGATGCTTCTTACTTCATCCATCTCTCTTGTTCTTGTAGTTTCTCAATACGTAGAAATCGCCATTTCTAAAAAATGAGAACGGAGCAAAAGTCCTTCCTTCTTGTTCCTCTTCTTTAATAATTTTATAAATTCATTTTCAGTCTCAATCCATACATAGATGCCATTGTAAAATTTTTTAACACAATGCATTTTAATCATTCATAATAAGAATTTCCGCAAAAGTCCCAAGAGTCACCAAACAATCCAAAGTTACCACAGTGCTTATTTCCATTTAACATTGTCGTTCCTTTTTTTCACTTTCTCTTCTTGAGGAGATCGTAGATTCACAGAGTTACAAAGTTTCCAATTAATGTGTTTTTAAGGTCTTATGATTTTGTGTCTAGTCTTATTAAATTCCAGTCATCGTCTCCCTCCGCCAATCTAATCATTGAAGTTCTTATTCTATCTCTCTCGCAACTTAGCGCATATTTTTTTTTTTTCAGTGAATTTAGAGTAATTCATTTATATGTCTCCTTGGCTTTAATTTAGTCCATGGTTTGAATTACACTGCTAGAATGCCCAAACGCGGGATTTTTCCAATTTCTCATTCATACCAACCACACCCGCTGCCTGTCACCCACACAGTAAGGAAGGACGTGAGAAAAAACAAACCAACTCTTCACTTTCTTCACTTTCATGATCGTGTAATCTAGATCTTCTAGGGAACAATGTTATCTTTTTCCAAAATTTAAATTCCAGGATATCTGGATGTTGGACTTATATAGCAGTCAGACCAAACATATTACACTATTATCCTCCTTGCACATTCATTTTCGGATGAAAGCTTCTTTGTGGTGGCCATTTCTGATACGTGTGGTCCGCTGCTAGAATAAGAAGAGACTCCGGTTTTTGCGCAGAAGGTGGGCGGCGGCATGAATCCACGAGTCGTGACGGTTCTGGCTGCGGCTCGCCGCTGGAGTGCCCGAGCCAAACCAGCTTCAGGGCTATAGCGTAACCTGTAGTATGTAGCTGAAGACAGGGGAGACCTAGCAGGGGTCGGGGGGAGTCACACACCCCTCCTCAGCTGGCTTAACTCCCTTTTCTGAAAGCGACCATAAGGAACTTTTAAAGGTGGATTTAAAGGTTGGAAAATCACCTCTGCAAAAAAAAAATCTGCTCTTTCTCAAATGGGTGAATTTAAAAGCGCTGAAATTTCTCAAGTGTGAGAAGGCCAGGGCCATTTTAGAAATACAAGCTGTTGCTTTTTATAGGATAGGATACTTTCTTCTATCCCAATTTATCACCCAGAATTATATTAAAGCCTGAAAATAGATGTAATGAGAATTTTAATGTTTCTGTTGGATTTGGGGGAAAATATTATTTATATTTTAGGGTTTCTATGACAAACTCATTATATACTACTGGTAGTCTTTAACGTATGACTACAACTCAGAATGGAGTTTCGGTCTGTGGTCGTAAGTTGAGACATCAATGTGTTTGACTGTTCTTACAGTGTTCATTAAGTGAATCATGCAGTCATTAAACCCAAATCATAGAATAGAATAGAATAGAATAGAATAGAATAGAATAGAATAGAATAGA
>BHFT01016384.1:0-11528 GCA_004320025.1 Laticauda laticaudata
TAAAACAGTGAAGTTAAGTTGAAGGCCTTACCGGACTGTAATATATGTTTTGGGTTTTGGGTTATTTTGAGAGACTAAGGGTCATCACAAACTGACAAATCACATAAATGCAAGCTGGTTGCCAAGTAGCAAAATGCAGTCATGTGATTGCAGATATGTATGTACATGGCATGATGTTTTACAGTTTAAATTCGAACAATCAGTCATAAGTTGAGGAATACCTGTTTTTTTGTTTGTTTGATCCATTTCTTTTCTTTCCATTTAAAATAAGTAGTTTCAATTTATAAGAATAATGCTGTCATATATTCCATTTACAAAGGCTAAATCATGGTATCAATTTAAATGGTATGGCTGTGTTACTTATTAACTTTAATATACTCACTATCTTCCCCTGGACAGGGCATTCCCGGCCTTTCTGGGACACAAGGAAACACTAGAGAGAAAAAGTAGTAATATTAGATTAGTGATTAATTCAAAGATGTGGGATACAACAATAATACTGTGACAGTTAGGCTTATATACTACCTCATAGTGTTTACAGCCCTCTCTAAGTGGTTTATAGAGTCAGCATCTTGCCTCCAACAATCTGGATCCTCATTTTACCCACCTCAGAAGAATGGAAGGATGAGTCAACCTTGAGCCTGTCAAAACTCCTGGCAGTGGGCAGAGTCAGCCTGCAATAATGCATTCTAACTACTACTTTGTTAAAGAGAATAAAACTTTCATGATTTGTAAGATTATTTATGTAATTATGTTTTAAACCTAAATCGGTTTTTCCCTTACGGGAAACTGAAAAATCATCTGAAAAACTAATTTAAAACTTTTACAGTATCTAGAGTTACATCCTTCTAGACTAGATAGTATCAGCCTGTGTTTCCTGGAACACAAAGGTTCCAAGAGAATCAGCTAAGGCAGGAGTGTCAAACAGGATTTCTTTGAGGGCCGGATCAGCACTGTAGTTCTCCTCTGCAGGCCAATGGGGGGGGGNGGGGGGAATGGAGCAATGGGGGGGGGCTCCTGCAACACCCTGCTGGCCAAAATGGGGTGCAGGGGACCCACACATGCCCCGCCGCACCTCATTTTCACCCTCCGTGGCCTCCTCCAGCACTCTGTCAACTGAAAATGGGCTGCATGACCCGGTTTTAGCCTGTTTTTCGCCCATTTTGGGGGCTGTTTTAGCTGCCAGAGGCATTGCAGGCCCCGATATTTCCAGCCGGCCCCACAGGCCAGATTTAAGCACCCTATGGACTGGATCTGACCCACAGGTCTTGTGTTTGACACCTCTGATCTAGAGTTCAATATGACAATATCTGTTCACACTGGCTGTATGTGAACATGTGAAATGTATTATTGTAACATTTTGCTTAATAAATATATATTATATGAAATAATTTATTGGTGGATTGTAAACTGATTTTTCACATTGAAAAGGGTTCCTCGGGTATCTCAAGTTTGAAGACCATTGCTCTAGACCAAGCATGGACAATTAATTTTTCTAAGGGGTCGCATGAGAAACTGGGATTGTTGTGAAGAGGTGAACCAATAAAGCTATAAAGATCTGTAGGCATTCATACATGCACATACATATTCACGCATGCATTCACATACCACATTTTTTAAAAGTTGCATTCAAAATAAAAGCAATCCACGTGGGCTGGACAGAACAGCCAAAGGGCCAGATGTAGCCCAGGGGCCCTGAAATACCTAGGTCTGTTATAGACCATAATATATACACTACAACATGTCAAGTAGGAATCTCCAGTATTCTTTTTAAAGAATCTATTTGGATTATTATATGGGTCACAGTCCATCCAATTAAATCAGTAAACATAGTGGCATTATATTGCTAATAGTAGCACTTATTGTTCTGTCTACTATCACCCCATTACAAAGATAAATAAAATCTAGAATTATTGCTAAAGAGAAAAGGGTTTCAAGCATCTCCACTTTCTTGAATCACTTTCTATTCTGGGAAGAATTGTCTATCTGTATTCTGAATATCTGTATAATATTCACCTCCATCTCTCTAATATTTAGAGAGAAACAGGTGGAATAATGAGATTATACCATGTTACCATGTATTAGAAGTTCAGAATCCTTATTTAATTCATATAGACGAAAAGCCTCTTCCAGTTCCAGCTGGGAAGAAACAGTACATGGATCCCCTAAAAAAAGAATTAATTCAAATTTAATTATTTTTACTTAACCACATATATGCCCTGCCGCAATCCAGACTCCCAGAAGCTTTTGTGATACAACTAAATCTAAATTTAAATGAAGGTACTTTTAAATTAGCTTTTATTCCAGAAAAAAATTAAATCAATCTCTATTATAGCCATAGACAAGTATAATTTCCAACAATATATTTTCTTTTAAGTTCTCAATCTTGCAATTTCATAGGGTAATTGCACAACGTAAACAAGGAAACTTATGAAGTATTTGTTTTAGAAATATTGTCCTTCAATACTAAATCTGTTATTGCAATACACACCCTTATTTCTGAATAAAATAAATGTGTACCAACCTGTTGCAACAATTCTATTTGTTTTAAAAATTGATTAATGTGTCAGACTGGATATTTTCTATGAGAGCTTCTCATGACAGGACTATTTTTTATTTAGGAAGTTTTTAGTAATTCTCAGAGCTACTGTATATTAATGTTTCCATTTTATCAGTTTCACAAGACAGGAATCGAATTTTGAATGAAAAATGCATCAAAAAGATTATGATTTATTATTAAATAATCAGCAATCTCTCTTGCCAGCAAGCTGCCTTCTCAGGTAAGTACTGATGATGAACCTTTAATTCTGTAAAGTACTGGTGATAAACTTTTAATTCAGAAAAAATATTTTTTTTTTCTCCAGTCTCTGTCCATTTCCGAACTTAATTCTTTCTCTGGCAGCTTCCCTTCTTATGCCACATTCGGACCTGTTTGGTCCTTGGAAAGTTAGCCTTCCAAAATGTGGACATAATCCTAAATCTCTTTCGCTAATTCATTTCCAGCTTGAGAAGAAATCATGAAACATAACACTTTTAGAATGTTTAGAAAGGGTTTTTTTATTAATGTATTGCTTTAAACTGACTTTTTTAATTTTCAGTATTTTTATAGCCCCTATTCCTTAATTTTTAAGAGCAGTTTGTCGTATTTCAACATATATTTGAAGCATATATTTCTTCTTCGTAATAATTACTCTTTGCTCTTTTTCTCCTCACCCTTTGGTAACAATGTCCTACATCTTATTCTCTGGAGGGCTGATGCTACCAGCTGTAATTTGAACAAATACAACTTATGGTCCTTGAAGTTCTGCCTATCACAGCATTCCAGCAGTCACATGATGCGATCCGGGCACCCAGTTCAGTGACGACATTCCAGAATGCCAATCATATGGTTGTCATTTGCAACCTTCACTGCTGGCTTCTGGGAAACAGTCTATGAGGAAGCCAGCAGGAGTCCTTATCACAAAGTGTTCTACCTTATGATTCATGATGAATGTATTTATGACTATGATCATGATTTATCAGCTATATCTTTTATGTACACTGTAAGCTTATGCACCAAAGACAAATTCCTTATGTGTCCAATCACACTTGGCCAATTAAGAATCTTCTCTTCTCAGCAACCACAAGCCCTTGAACTTAACTCTGAAGGATTCACTTAACAATGGCAACCTAAAGTACCGGAACTGCCATCACTAAGTCATGCAGCTACACAATGTTATGCTTTGCAACCGTTGCTTAATGCAGTGGTTCACAACCTGTGGTCCACAGACTCCTGGGGAAGGCGATGTTATCACAAGGGATCCAAAAAGGCTTGAAGAAATGTTATGATTTAAATCTAGAGTCTTGTGTCAATGGAGATTCTTAGTCATCCAGGTCATGGTTATCCCAAAGGTGTTTTTTTCAAGAGGCAACTGGACTTCCTTGTTTTTCTTTGAAAACATTTCGCTTCTCATTCAAGAAGCTTCTTCAGCTCTGACTGGATGTTGGGGAATGAGTTAAGTCTTGGCATTAACTCTTGAGTTAAATCTTGGGGGGTGGGCGGGTATCAGTGGCTATGGTCCAGGACTACAAAAGGTATTTCCAAGGGGTCACTGGTGAAGAAAAGGTTGAGCACCACTGGCTTAGTGATTTAAAATTCCAGTTCAAATTGCCACTGCTAATACAGAGCTACCTGTATTTAGGTTTATATGGCTGCCTAATTTGCAAACTCTCCGTAACTTGTAGTTTGAAGAAAGATGAAAATAATTTTCATGATTTTTAATGAAGTTGTCATTGTGGTAACAATAACAACAAAAACAACTCATGTCAACCAAAACATTCAACATTTACATTCTACACAGGTACATCCCATGGCCTGGCTCAAAGAGGAAAAGTCAACCCTTTAGGGACTTGAGGAAGGACAGAATGATAAATGCCCTCTGAATCTCAGTGGTAATGAAGTTCCCCAGAGCAGGCACTGAAGTCCACAAGTCTCACAACATGATATTGTTGCACAATGGGACCTAAAGCATGTCCACTCTGCCAGATTTCATGGGCTAAGCAGAATCAAATCAAATATTTTGTGGATAAAACACTTTGTTTTGTTTGGATGTTAGTTAGTGGGGTTTTTTTGTTTGTTTGTTTGATGAGGGTAGGCCTATACCTCCTTCCTTCCAATGTATGCAAATGGCTCCTGCCTTTAAACAAACATTTGGATTTTCATTTGAAACATATTTCCCATTCAAAATTCAAGGATTACATTTCCTTCTTGGAAGCTCTTAAAAAGGCCAGCTAATGCTGAAGCACCTAACATAATTAATTGCAGGTTGTTGTTGTTTTTTTAAAAAAAGAACTTTTATTAGGACTTGTTTAGAGAACAAACCTGTACTTTTTCAAGCAGAACTACAGAGCAATTTTTTAAAAAAAATACAGTACTGATCCAAGAGGCATGTTCTCAAATATGCCTTGAGGGCATTTAATGCCTATAATCCTCCTGGAATTAATGTTTATTTTCTTTAACAATACTTCTATGCATGCCAAGTTTAAAACTTTCCTGTGTTATCTCATCATCGCCGCAAAGTCCTTCCTGCTATCATCATGTAAGTAGCCAAAAAAAAAAAAGAGTTAAATACTGAAATAGCTAAAACTGGATTTCTAACTCTATATTCATTATATTCATTGAATATAATGAATCATGATCAATAGACAAAACAAAAAAAATGCTGATTGAGAATTAGATTGCTGGAAGTGGCCAGCAAGCTACTGATTCACATCTGTATCTCACCATACCTTTTAAACAATTAAATGTAGTGCAAGTAGTCCTTGACTTACGACCACAACAGAGCCCAAAAATTTACATTGCTAAGCAAGATAGCTGTTAAGTGAATTTTGCCCCATTTTATGACCTTTCTTGCCACAGTTGTTAAGCGAATCATTGTGTTAAGTTAGTCTGATCACATGACCGTGGGAATGCTGCAACTGTCAGAAGTGTGAAAAATGGTCATAAGTCACTTTTTTCAATGCCATTGTAACTTCAAATGGTCGCTAAATAAATGGTTGTAAACCAAGGACTATCTGAATATTATTCACTTTTAAGATTCCCTATCCAATATTCTGAATTAAGATTAAATATCAGGAAGTTTACACTGCAGATAACTTGGAATGAAATACAATAAATAACTTGTCTTGTTACAATAAATAACTTTCCAGTTCAATAATTTTATTTGCATCTCTTTCCACAGTTAATGTCTTGTATTTTTACTCAACTGAACTTGACCAGCTATGTGAGCTAATATATTATGAGTTTCTGGCCAGCCTATAGGACAATCTTTTCCCTATGAATCAACTGGAAATGCAGTAAGACTTAGTCAAAAGCATTTGAGAGGAACAAGAGGAACATAAATTTCTTTATGTCCTAAAACAATTACTACATTCTTTTTCAATTTATTTCCCACATAGTTTGAAAGTAAACTAAGGCAGGATAAGCACATTAATGATCTATGAAACAGGAAAGCCTACATTCGAATATTCTCTTCTCATTTTTCATTTTAAACATAAAATAGTTATCCATACAACCATCATGAAACCTAAAACAATGCAAATAGCATTTTATAACCCCTATACTATTATAAATTTGAATCCAGAGTAAGGACCAAAACCACAAAACCACGAAGTGCCTCTGTGACTTTTTACAGCACTGCAAAAAGTCACAGAGACACTTGATGGAACATACTAATAATTTATGAAATAGTTTTAATTTGTACTAACTTACCTTCTTCGTCTATCCATTTCATAGTGAATAACTGTTCATTATCGAAGGCGCACATATCTCGAACTTCATTACATAATCCCTCAAAGGAGATAGAAGGCTCAAAATAAGTTATCATAATGTCCCTGAAAAGAATACAAAGAATAGACTATTAATTCAGAACTGAACTTCCATCTGTAATTGTTCCTATTTTATTTGCTTCTAATCAATCAATTTGCATGCCTGTATGTTCAAAACAACTTCATGCTGATTTAAATGTGCACAAGCCCCAAAGTTCAAAAAGTGTATCTAAAATTTATTGAATGCACGGATCCTGTCAAAACCATTCTGGAGTATGAGTCCCATTATGATTATGTTCAGTGGGGAGATTCAACTGGTGTAACAACTGGTTCGGCGGGCACGTGCTTCACACGCGAACTCCGCGCACAGTGCTTTTGAAAATAGAAGGAAAATTTATTCCGTGCTGCGGTGCTGATCAGCTGGGCTTCAAACAAAGGAAATATAGCTCAGAATAGAGCAGGGGCGGTTGGGTGGGGCCAAACACATTGCCTGAACCAGTCCGTACCGGCTGAATCCCTTCCCTGACTACGTTGTTAGGATTTATTTTTTAAAGAAAATTAAAAGAGTTCAGAAATATATCTAAACTAGGCTCATCCTCAATGAATTCTTCTGGCTGTGAGTCTTTTAAACATGAATCATCATTATTACTTAAAATGTGTAACAAAAGTTGCAAGCTTATGAAAAGATAAATATGGTCTAACATACGGTGAAGTTTCCTGAAGTTTTATTATTGATGAAATCATCACAATAAAAGTAGGTTAAAACCAAGAGGTACCATATTTATGCTCTGGCTGTCCATTCTTCATGATTCTTAGCCAACAGATAATGCAACAAAAACACTGCGGGGTAGGCTTTGCATGACATTACAAGTAGTTACAATCACAACTGAGCCCAAAATTTCTGTTGCTAAGCAAGACACTTGCTAAGCAAGTTCTGCTCCATTTTACAACTTTCCTTGCCACTGCTGTTCAGTGAGTCACTACAGTTGTTGAATTAGTAACATGGCTGCTAAGTGAACCTGGCTTCCCCATTGACTTTGCTTGTCAAAAGGAGGTCACAAGAGGGGGTTACATGACCTCCCTGGGAATCGTAACCATCGTAAATTTGAGTCAGTTGCCAAGCATCCAAACTTTGATCATGTGACCATGGGAATGCTGCAATGGTTGTAAGCATGAAAAAAGATCATAAGTCACTATTTTCATTGCCGTTGTAACTTTGAAGTGTCACTAGATGAACTGTTGTAAGTCAAGGATTACTTGTACTTTGTCTTCTCAACAGCAATACATTTAATTGCATCTGGAAGACTCCTTCCACTAGCTGTACAGACATATTGGTGAATTAAATTCTTTCTTTCCCTCAGCAGTGAATCTTCATTCACCTCCTAACAAAAAAAAAACATCTTGACATACCCTCCCAAAGTCCCCCATTGTTTCTGCACTTTTGTAGCCATATATTAGAATTTAGTCACTAAACATTGAAAAGCTTATTTTTGCCAACAAAAACAAGCAAGGAAGAAGGAGTCATGGTTATACAAACAACTTACAGGGCTATAGTCAAATCTGAACATGCTCAAAACTTTTCCTTCATGAAAGAAACTCTTAAAAATAAATAGGACAGAGAGAGTAAAGAAAAGGTATTCCTCAACCTTTTACAAGCAAGAAACCTTAACTGTGACTAAGTAATTCCAGTTAGCTAACCTGTTTATGCCAGACCATGAAACAACTCCCTCTGACTCATTTAAACTCCAGATGTGATACCCAGCTGTAGACACATTAACTTTTAATATTTAACATAAAAGTTAACAGAGCATCAGAGAACCACCCCTCTACATTATTGAACAAACAATATTTTTAACAATCTATTTAAGAATCACCCTGAAACATATAACATTCCCCAGACATTTAAATAGCAATAGCATTTAGACTTACATACCGCTTCACAGTGCTTTATAGCCCTTTTTAACCTGTTTACAATGTCAGCATATTACCCCCAACAATCTGGATCCTCATTTTACCGACCTCAGAAGGATGGAAGGTTGAGTCAGCCTTGAGCTGGTCAGGATCAAAGGAATCGAACTCCTGGCAATGTGGACAGGTAGCCTGCAATACTGCATTCTTATCACTGCGCCACCACTGCTCTTAAATGAAATGCACACAACAGCTGGCATGGCTTAAATCAGTAGTGGCTAATCTTTTGGGGCTCCTGTGTCAAAAATTGTTCGCGTGCTTGCACTCGCGTGCCAGCACCCAGAAGGCAATGTGCTCCCCGCGCCCCCTACGCATACAATCCCCACTACCCATCTCCCCCCCTCGCCACGCCTTTACCTATAACTGCACCTCACAGTTGATTTTTGGCCAGTTTGAGGCCTTTTTCAGCCTCCCAAAGACTTGAGGAAGGCTTCTGCAGCCTTCTGCAAGCTCTGCAGATTGAAAACTAGCATTTTGTCACTTCCTGTTTTTCCGAAAATATTGGAAGTGATGAAACAGGGCTAGTTTTCGGCCTGCAAAGCTTGCAGAAGCCTTCCTGAAGCCTTTGGGAGGCCGAGAAAGGCCTCAAACCAGCCGAAAATCAGCTGTGTGGAGCACACATGTGAGTGAGGTCAATTTGCCTGCAGCTCCCTGCTGTCACAAATGGCTCTGCATGGCACCTGTGCCATGCATGCCATAGGTTTGCCATCACGGGTTTAAACAGATTTTCATATATATGAAATTTTAGATCTGTGCCAAAATGCACATTACATTAAGTATTAATTAGAAAGGGGAGTTAGTTTAAATACTAAAACAGTATCTAAACCATGGGTATCCAACCTTTTAGTTTGCCAAGGTCACATTGAGTGAAGAGGCATTGTCTTCAATCGCATATAAAGTACATTAACATAGTTAATGTATGTAAATAACAAATATCATTTGAATTTTTTACGTTCTTCTGGGGCCACACTACTAGCTATCCAGAGCCAGACATAGCCTGCAGGCCACGGGTTGGACACACCTGATCTGAACTATGTTCAGTATCAATAGCTAAAAACAAAAGAGAAGATGCTTTTCTCTTTTCAACAGTTAAGAGAAGGCAAGCAGGCAAGTATCAATATCTGGGAAAGACAATCCAAAAGCATAGGGAATAATAGCTTTGTGCCTATGTCACTTCCTTCAATAAAGTTAAGACACCATCTTTTTATGAGCAGTACTGAAACTAGCTATTAACAAGAGGAATTAATTAAGATTTCTCACACACAATATTTTTACCTTGAACATTAGTTCTTAAAGAACATTAAAGATAAAAGAACATTCTATATTTACTTTGGTTATCACCAAACTGGAGTTATGTTCAGAAGCAAGAATGTACAAGAACTCTGTGAGATTAATATGTATTTTCCAACTATGTTCCAGCCTTACCTGGATATTCTGATATATTTAATGGAAGTTATTTTCTTGAAAACATCGACAGGATACTTTTTTTTTCCTTTCATGTTCTACTGGCAGTTACTCTCTCATTTAGTCAATCAAGAAAACAGAATAAATACTGCAGGTTCTTCAACATGTCAGATTATACTCTTGTACAAATACAGCAATGGATGCCTGAATATGAACAAATGGGGTATTTTTTGCTCCAGAGAAATATCATTTATGATAAGCAAATTCTAATTATTTAATTTGCACCGAATGTTTTGATCTTTAGACTTCTGTAGCAATTGGCTACAATAAAATTTATTGATGACTGCTTCAGACAACATTTTAATTTTCTCTAAGATGAAGGAAAACTAGAATTGTTGCCAGTTCAAAAGAATATATAGCAGGGGTGTCAAACTCACGTCATCACGGTGGCATTACATGATATATCGGGACTTTTCCCCCCTTCACTAAACTAGGCGTGGGCATGGCCAGCACATGACACATCGAGTCTGTGGGCTGGGAGTTTGACAGCCGTGATACACAAGTGGGAAGGCTAAGCAAAATAACAAAAAGATGGTTCTTTGTAGGCCTAGTGGTATGGAGATTAACTTCTTCTGAGAACCTAAAGGCAAGCTGAACAAGACAATTTCAAAGGAAGGGACTTTAAGCCCCTGTCACACTGCACCAACGGATGCAAAGAGGATGTAAAACGGACAAAAAAGCTTGCCATCCGTTGGTTAACGTGATCGCTACCTTAGCTCCCAGTATTTTGCTTTCCTCTCTATCCGTCCAGGCACTCGCTTTTATGGACGTTTCATACCGCTCGCATACGCGAGAAAGATATTTGAGCTGCCAACTTTTCGCCTCTCGGAATGTATCCAATTCGCCGTTCTGCATCCGCTTGCATCACACTAGGCATACGTTCTGCATTACATTAGCATTCTGCTATATCCGCTAGGATCCGTGTCCGCCTCGCGCAACTCCTATCCGCTCGTACGCAGTGAGGATCGGCAAGAACGGATGACAGAACGGGATGCAGCACGGAAAGACAAAATGTTTAAAACGGAAAAAACGTTCGCAGAGGCGGAACCTATCTGCGATATTAGGAAATGTCGTGACAGGATTTGCAAACGGACACCAATATATGCCTATAAAAAAAGGAGCGAGCAACTCTCTGCATCCACTTCGAAAGCGACAGCTGTGCAGACTCTGACAGCCTTTAATTCTTGACTCTTCCTCTTTCACAGCATCACGTCTATGTTAACCGTGGTTCGTAAACAGCGCCCTTTTGCACGCTCACTCCATACTTCTGCAACGCTGCGAAGCCATCTACAGGCCTTGTGATACTCTACTACCGGAAGAAAAGAGGCGCAAGAACGGTTCTGGGTCCGAAGATGTGATCGGCGAGAGCCACGGTCGACGCGACCGGACATGAACAACAAGCTGTGGTGGAGCTCAGAGAACGAAGACACTCGGGCATTCCAGAAAGCGTTTCATAGAGCGATGCCTCCAAGCGCCATGTTGACGAGTTGTAGCAGCGCTGACACCGCAGGTGCAGGTGCAACAAAACTTCCGGCCCAGCTCGAAACCTGGCTCAAGGGTGTGCTGCTCACTCTCCGCCCACCTGGCCGCGGGCACCTATCAGGTCTGCTCAGTACGTGCTTGGAGTGGTGTGCCACGACACAACAGCCGTCAGCTTGTGGTCAGAGAGTGTGCGACGGCCCATCATCGAAGAATACCTGCAGGCTCCGTCCAGGTTGCCCCTCCACTGATGAGGATGAAGAAATTGCGAGCAGTGGTATCAGAGGTGGGGAACTTTTTCCCCACCACGG
>BHFT01016385.1:0-36486 GCA_004320025.1 Laticauda laticaudata
GTGTTATCCGCTCTGTTTATGCAATTTTTTGCCCCTTTTGAGAGCGGATAACAACGGATGGAACATTTTTCTCGTCCATTGTGTCCGTTTTGTATCCGTTGGGCAGTGTGACAGGGCCTGAAGTGATTCCATTGGTTGAACCAAAGGAGATTATCTCCCCAAAAGGGATACTCCAGGAAGAGACCACATTAGCAAAACTGACAGAAGCATGATTGCATCAATTTATTTCCTGATGTTATCAAAATCATTTGTTTCTTTAGATCTAACCTGAACATAGACAAGGAAGCTCTTATTAATTGGTTCTCCTCAGAATCTTTTGTTAAGTTGTTATCCATTTCTCAGTCAAGGAACATTATTTTTTTAAAAAAAGAAAAGAATACTTCAGGTTGGAGATATGCAATCTTTGCATAGCAATAGTTTACACCAAGTATTCAAAAGGTTATTTCCTGATGTGTGCTAGCATGAAGAAAAAGTCATCCTCAGAAGATTAAAGACCACCTGAAAATTTTTTGACACAGCTTTGCTGTGGAATGTATTTTAGAAAATAGTAACTACCCTAAACTTACTTGCTAGTCCTTTTGTATGGCTGTTTTCATGTCTCCATCCTTCTATCCCTTCATCCATCACCAAGCAGAACTTCCTATGATATATCTTTATAACACACTTGCTGATTTTAAAGCAACATATTTTATATTGACTACTCTACAATGTTAACTCACTTTAGAGGCAGAAATAGCTTGGTTTAATTGTGCAATTCTCAACATTTTTGCTTTTTATAAAGTATATATTCAATCATGTATGGATGCATAGGAATCAGATTCTTATAATGGTATTTTCTGGATTAAGCTCAAGGGTGGGCTATAAAATCAGGCTAGACTGATAAATTATTTTGACAAGAAGATTGGCTACTTCTAGACACTTACTTTCAGCTTCACATCTACATGCAATACCTTTGTTTTCTTCTGCTTTTTGGCCTCTAAAGCTCATTATCTAAAATATATATTTTCCTTATGATTCAGTTGCACCATTAGTTGAAGAATTTTATAGATTTGGTGGAGATGTTATGCCAATTACTGCAGATTGAATAAAGATCAACTATAGATAATAGCACTTGTCTCCAGAGCAAGGTGCTATTGTTTATAGGGGAGGAAATGTTTGCAGAGAGTGCAATCCTTAAGAGGAAAAAAAAGTTTAATGAAAAAAATGTTGGATGGTAGATTTTTTTCAATTGGTATGGATAATACCTTTAACTAGATTTGGGGCTGTAGATTGGCAACAAAGATAAAACTATGTTTTCAGCTTTCTCTTATGAACACCAGAAGGCAATTTTCAGCCTTGAAGTTAGGAGGATTTCCTTTTGGATCGTCTGCTTTAGAAGATAATCCTTAAAAGAAACAAAACAAACAAACAAACCTAAAGCCAAAGCCAATAGCTGAAGTTTCAACTATTTTTGCTGTTTCTGTGATATTCTGATCTGGTTAAAAGCTGGTACAGTGCTGTTGTTCTTGTTGTTTTCCTACAGCTAAAAAACTATCCAGATCCTTGATATGTGCTTCAAATAACTGGCATAGGACAAAGTTAACAATAATCACAAGGGCCAGAATTGTCCTGAAGGCAACAAGAATGTTTTGGACTCTAGCTTATAGGAGAAGAAAGCACGACAAAATTGTGTTAACTGTCTCAGCTCTAGCTTCATATGAAGTCTTAAAAAGGTGGAATGTCCTGGAAATGCAAGCCATAAACAACATAATCTCATTCTGAGATCCAGATTGGCAATTGGCCCAAATCCAGGTATTGCATAATTTGCTCAGGTGCTATAGTTAGTCTCTTAGGACCTATTGGCAGCTGCCAATCTCAGAATAAGCCTCTGCAGCTCAATCCACTAAACAGAGTCATCTGCTACTTTTGGCACTCATAAACACCAAAATGGCAAGCTCTAATAAGACAGAAAAGAAGGATTTTGGAAGTTAAATCGATCACTGTTTGTATTAAATGTACTACATATACCATTGCTTTATTAATCTTTACATTTCTCTAAGACATGATGGGGATTTAGAATGAGTCTTTGAAATGTACATTCTCTTCTAATCTTCCCTGCCCTCCCAATACATACAAGCAACCAAAATAAACACCAAACCTGGATATAGTGTAATAGCTGTTATTGCATACATAATTGAGCTAGCAATAGAAATAGCTCTTAGTAGACTTATATACTGTCTCATAGTGCTTTACAGCCCTTTCTAAGCAGTTTACAGAATCAGCATATTGTCCTCAACAATCTGGGCCCTCATTTTACTGTCCTCGAATCAAATTCTTGGCAGTCAGGGGAATTAGCCTGAAGAATTTTAACCACTATGCCACCACCAGTTTTGGTGGTTTAAATTTAAACTGTTTAAAACAAAGAGTGTTTTAATGAATTGTTGTATTCCAGCCAAAGTCACTCTTGAGAGATGGCAGCCATATAATTTTGATAAATACATAATTTAATTTCTACTGACTGTTATATCCACTTAAATATAATGATACTTTTACTAGGTGAATTTTTCTTTGCCTCCACCCACTTCCTCTAGTTTGGCTACCAAAATAGATAATATGCTCATATGGAGAAAGGAAGTGAGTGAGGGAGAATGTCATATCTATGTTTCTAGGAGCTTCAAATTTGAATTTTACTGTGAAGATGGCAATGGATGCAGACTGAAAATATATTTAAATATGGTAATATATACTGTAACCTGAGAATTCTGTAGAAATTCTCAGTCATCTAGGTCATGGTTGTCTCAAAGGTGCCTTTTTCAGGAGGCAACTGGACTTCCTCGTTTTTTCTTTGAAGATGTTTCACTTCTCCTCCAAGAAGCTTCTTCAACTCTGACAGGATAGTGGAGAATGGTTTATATTCCTTGCAAACACTAGATTACCAGAAAAAGTACCTGTGAATATTGTTCTATACCATTTATCCATACTAACATGTTATTAGAACATTCTTCAGCCTTAGCTTTTTGATTTAGATGGGTTGATCAGCAAACTCAAACATACATCTGGGGAATTGTTTTGGCTGTAAAGGAATCTATTTTCTAAAAGGTATGTTTTTAGTTTTCCTTGTTACCCTTTCAATCTAATGTAGGGTAAAACTGATTTTCTGCTTTGTATTTTGTAAAAGTCCATTAAAGCTAAAGCCAACCAATGGCCCTGAAGTCAGGACATTATACATGAGATCAAAGGTTACTCTTTTTACTTGGGAGGAAAGATCAATTGTATAGAAAAAGTAGATAAAGGTAGCTGCATACATAAGACACAGTGTGATGCCTTGCTGTTGTGTAGCTTTCCATTTGATACTTTCAGTCAAACTCCTTTCCTTTTCTCAAATATAAATTAATGTTGTGTCAAGCTATTCCATTCCATACAAAACATAGCCCAATGTGGATATTCTATACCACTTCTCTGCCTTATTAGGATGTGTTTCAAATCTTTAGATCACAATCTGGACAATTCTTCACAATTTTCCCCTAGAGCATTTATGAGCAATAACAAATTTAGTGCGATGGAACTTATAAGTATTTGTTGCTATTTAGTTTTTGCATGAATAGATTTGAATGTATTTGAAGGCTAATGATGAAACAGCAAACCAAAGAGTAAGCCACTTGATAGAATAGTTAAATTAGCAAAAAGGTATTTTAGTGACAAAAAAAATGCAACAAAATGTCTGCTCATAAATTGCGCATATATACTTTGTTGCCCTGCTACAATGAATTTTTGCCCTGCTACTATGATTTTTTTTTCTTGACAATTTGAGATGGAATCACTCATTAATATAAACAGTTCTGCTGACAGATGGAATTGCAAGTTGAACTAATGCTCTGATAACTCTAAATTAAGAATGTGTTAAAATGGTATTTGTGACATTGCTAAAGAAGGATTGTTCTTTTTCTTCCAAACAAAAACTTTGTATGTTTACACAGAAAACAATTCCTAGATGACTAATTCTTATTCTTCATTCTCCTGCAATGGTTTGGCTTCAGAAGTTGCTCCATCAATGGGAATTTTCAAGAAGAGACTGGTCAGTCATTTGTCTGGAATGGTATAGGGTTTCTCTCTTGAGCAGGAGTTTGGACTAGAAGACTCCAAAGTCCTTTCCAACTCTGTTATTCTGTTGTTTTCAGTTTCAGTGAAACATTCTTTGACAGATAGGAGAGATCTCCAGTTTCCCACTATAAAATTAGAATAGAATGAGCTGGAAGGGATCTTGGATGTCTTCTAGTCCAGCCTCTTGCTCAGGCAGGATACAATACTATTTCAGAGAAGTGCCTGTCCAGTCTCTTCTTAAAATCGTCCAGNTCTCCTTGATTCTAGGTTGCTTCTCTCCTTGATTAGTTTCCAATTAAAATTACCAACTACATCACCAGAAAGACAACTGAAAAGTACTAGAAAACATTCAATAACACATCATTCTGTTGTAAAGGAATACTGTCATGCTCCTGGTGGAGACTGACTCTGAGGGAGAGGAGGAACAGCCAACAGGGAATGGAAGTGTGGCTCCGGAGGTTGTGGAGGAGGCTGGGGAAGGCAGAGGCCGGCTGAGCAATCAGAGGAGGACCCAGGCCTATCCCCTCTCCATCCTAGGGCATGCAGGGAGGAGAGGATAAGGGAGAGATGTGGTCTACCAGGGAGGAGAGGGCCTTGATCCTCTTCATGGGCTGTAGCTGTGACAACTGGATAAGAGGATGGACCTGTGTACTGGCGAGTGCTGGAAACAAAGTGTGAAAATATCTCTATAGTTCCTCTCTGAGTTTGACGTCCTTCCCAGTGGGTGTTCTGTTATCTGTGGACATCTTCAAGCCCTTATCTTGCCTGGTTTGTGTTGTTTTTTCCCTCCTTGTAACTATTTGGGAGTTTTTTTGTCTTCAGTCAAGGATATTTGTATCTTGGAAGCAAAGTAAAGGAATAAAAAGGGCTTCACTGGGTTTTTGTGACTGTGTTTGTTTTGTATCCCCACCCTGGGTCATAACAAATACATTGCATTAGCCACATGTTGGACTT
Source organism: Laticauda laticaudata (assembly GCA_004320025.1). Taxonomy (NCBI): domain Eukaryota; kingdom Metazoa; phylum Chordata; class Lepidosauria; order Squamata; family Elapidae; genus Laticauda; species Laticauda laticaudata. Next base: position 5,035 of record BHFT01016385.1, read on the forward strand.
ATATTATTGAATATGAATTTTTCTCTGTTCATGTTTAGTTCATTTGTAGCTTCTCTGTTATAATGTTTAGTCAAGTAACATGTTTTTAATATTTCATGTTGAAATTGATGTTACATTACTACTTCACAGACTCAGGACTTTCATTTTAACAGGACCTGTAAATATGAAAAGTTTCTAATTATATCTAATCGCCTTTGATGTACAGTTCCTAGTTTAATTCTGGGGGCTTTGAAGCTTAATATTCAAATAAGTAAGATAAGAGACCTCAGATTCAGAAAAAGCAAGAATTCTTACTGTTGTGCTCTACCAGTGAATAATGAAGCAATAATAAAAATAACAAGAAGCTTATCTGAAGGTCAAGGAGGACACAAGTTTTAAACTAGCATTCAATAAACCAGACAACTTTGATATTGTTCACTTTCTCACTGTTCCATGAGTAATTTTATTTGAATCCATTTCTGAAACCATATGCTGATTTCCTTCTGAAACAAAACACACAAACTCTCCCATCAGACTAAAGGATGGATATTTTTATATTTGTTTGTTTGCTGCCCACCTTATTTCGAAGCAACTTTATTTCTCATTAATAAATGTAATTTTCCCATATTTTAGCTCTTTTTAGTTGTAAACTCTATTTCCCTCTCTTTCTCTCCCTATCCCCCCCCCTCTTTCTCTCTCTGTCTCTCTGACAAGCCCTTTCTTTTCTTTTTTTAAATGGATTTCATCACTTGGAAACCTGAAACACACTCTTCTCTCTTCTTTTTCTCTATCTCCCTTCTTTGTCTCTGTCTCCCTCTCCCCCCCCCTGTCTCTTTCTCTGTTCTCTCTCTCTCTCTCTGTGTATCTGTCTCTCTCCCAATATGTATACATCTTGCATTTTAATATAAAGCTATTCAATTCACATTTTATCTCATATATATATTATAATATATATATATATATATATATATATATATAATATTATATATATATATATATATATATATATATATATATATATATATTATATATATATATATTATATGTGCTGTTTAGCTTCCTTCGGGTATTATCCCACGTCATTGTAGTTCTGTTAAAGTTGTAGCTCATTGTAGTTCTGTTAAAGTTGTAGCAACGTTTCAGCAGAATCTCTCTGCCATCATCAGGCTTCTGTATGGAATGTGTGTCTCACAGTTCCTCTGTTTCAAATTTGAGGCTGGTCTATTCTGATTTGGCTTATTAACCTGGGTCTGTGTTCATTGGACTTGGAGTTTGATTGATTGGTGTTTCTGGTTTCTTCTGTCTGTTTTGTGGCTTTGATTGGCTTGGCCAGCACTCTGTTCTTGTGTTGGAGGCTTTCAATGCAGCTTGGCTTCGTGTGAAAGGACGGCTGCTTTTCATCAGCAAGCTGGGTTTCACCTGGGTGCCTGGTGGGGGGTGTTTGAGTTGGAGGCATCAGAGGGAGTCTGTCTGTGTTCAGGTGTGGGGGTGTTTGAGTTGGAGGCATCAGAGGGAGTCTGTCTGTGCTCAGGTGTTTGTCTGTTTGTGGTGTGGAGATCTTTCTATTGAGAGTGCAGGCTTCCAAATGATTGACAGTCTGCTGGAATCATCTCTTCTATTCATGCTGTCAGGTCTTTTTTCAATCTCTATGGTTCTCTGATGAATCTGTGGCTGGGGTTTTCTATAGTGGCTAGGGTTTGGTGCCATTGAAGTTGATGTTGTGACCTGTGGTTTTTCACGTGTTTGGACTAGTGAGGAAGTGTGTTCCAGCTTTTTTACTGCATTTTTGTGTTCATCTAGGCGGGTACTTATTCTTCTATTGGTCTGTTCCAATGTATGTGCCGGCATGATATACAGGGAATTTCGTATATGCCTTGGTTTTCCAGGTCAATTTTGTCTTTGTGTCCTCAGGATGGCTGCTATTTTTTTTGTCTGTTTTGAAGGCAGTCTTGATGTGATGCCTGTGTAGTATCTTACTGATTTTATCTGTAGTACCTCTTATGTAGGGCAAGACAGCTGTTCCATAGGTCTGTTGGTCTTCTAGGTCTCTGTTATGTTTTGGTGTGTTTTTGTGGATCAAGCTGGTGATTTTGTTTTTGTGGAAGCCATTGGCTGTCAATACTTCAGTAGGGTGCATAGTTCAGTCTTTATATGTGTCTTATCTGCCAGGCATTGGTTCTGGTAATTAGTGTCTTCGCCACAGAATTTATCTGTGGCTGGGTGGTGGTGGGATTGGGCGTTGAGGTAGCGGTTGGTGTGTGTTTCTTTTGGTAATATGGGTGTGTCCCAGTGTGCCATCTGCTTCTTTTTGTAGATTAGTACATCTAGGAATGGTAGTTGTTTGTTTATTTCCGTTTCCATGGTGAACTTGATATTTGGGGTGTGTGTGTTTAGGTGTGTTAGGAAATTGTTTAGGTTTCTTTTCCATGGGGCCAAATCACAAATGTGTCATCGATGTATCTTAGCCATAGTTTGGGTTTGTGTGTGTGGCATTTAGCCAGGCTCTGGATTCGAATTCTTCCATGAACAGGTTTGCAATGACGGGTGACAGTGGTGATCCCATAGGGGCTCCTTCAATTTGCTTGTATCTTTGTCCTTTGTATATGAAATATGTGTTGGTTAGGCAGTGTTCTGTTAGTTCCATGAGGTCTTTAGCTGGTTGGTATTTATTTTTGATGATTCCAAGAGTTTCTTTTATTGGACTTGAGTGAATAGTGAAACCACGTCGAAACTTACAAGCAGATCTTCTTGTTTCTACGTTGTAGCTCTTTGATTATTTCTAAGAAGTGGTATGAGTTTGTACATATGAAGCTGCGGTTTCATCATGGGGCTGTAGTTGTTTTGCTAACTATTTAGCTAGGTTTTGTAATGGTGCTCCTATGGAGCTGACCATGGGTCTGAGAGGTATGCCTTCTTTTGTGTATTTTTGGGAGCCGTATAATTGGGGCATCTAGAAGATTTTTCTCTTGGGATGATCGTCTGTTGGATTTCTTTGCTTATTCCTTTGTCTGCTGGGAGTATTATTTATGCTGTTATTCATTTTTCAGGGTTTGTAACGCTGTGAATTCATCTTTTCTGCAAATTATTTTTGTGGTTTCGTTGTGCATAAGATGTGAGTAACCTGGTGTCTTATTCTGTCAGCTTCATCAGTATTTAATTTGGTTAGGCTGGATTCTACTGCACATTAGATGGATTCTGTTGGGATTTTTTTGGGTGCTATGGCATAATTAAATCCTTTGGATAGGACCTCTGTTTCTGTTTGTTGAGTTCTCTGTTGGAAACGTTGTATACTAATTGTTTCAGGTGTTTTGTGGTGGTTATTGGAATTTTCTTGTCATTTTCTAATTTTTTTAGTTTCTTTGTGATTTTATCATTTTGTAAGTGCTTTCAGTTTCAGCTCTCCAAGTTGTAAGTTGTTTAATCCTATCCCAAAGTAAGAGGTGGATTTTGCTGCTCAATTCCAGGTGTAGTGCTAGCAAATCTTTGTTTAACTGATCTAATTGGAATCTTTTACTGTGAACTTCATTTCTGAGTAGAGCCAATTCTGTTCTTTTCAGGATACATTTGGTAGCTGCCGTGTGCTTATGAAATGTTAATTTGAAGCAGGTTGGTGTTACACTGTTGTCTCTGCAGCTGCATAGGAATTTTAGGTCACATAGTATTCCTGCTCTTTTAACTTCCAGCTTCTCATAGCTCTTGATCTGGCTGTTTATTTCCTCCCCGTAGAGGTCAGATATTTGTTTTTTTAAGCTCTGCCGGGTACTTACATTTGTGCTGTTTAGCTTCCTTCCGGTATTATCCACGTCATTGTAGTTCTGTTAAAGTTTGTAGCAACCTTTCACACGAAGCCAAGCAGCATGAAAGCCTCCAACACAAGAACAGAGTGCTGCCAGCCAATCAAAGCCACAAAACAGACAGAAGAAACCAGAAAACACCAATCAATCAAACTCCAAGTCCAATGAACACAGACCCAGGTTAATAGCAATCAGAATAGACCAGCCTCAAATTTGAAACAGAGGAACTGTGAGACACACTTCCATACAGAAGCCTGATGATGGCAGATGAAATTCTGCTGAAACGTTGCTACAACTTTAACAGAACTACAATAGCTACAACTTTAACAGAACTACAATGACGTGGGATAATACCCGAAGGAAGCTAAACAGCACACACACACCACACACACACACACACACACACACACACACCACACAACATATATATATATATATTATATATATATATATATATATATATATATAATATATATTATATATATATATATATATATATATATATATATATATATGGATCTTTGGTATTTGGTTTTCTCCCGTGTAAAATTGGAAGTATCTAGGCAACGTTTCGATGAAACATTTTCTGAAAACAATATATGTTAAAATGCAAGGTGTACAACTTTCTGCTTCATTCCGGTGCTCAATATTGTCAGACTAATTTAAATATTGCCATAACATAGGAATGGCTGCAGTGTAACTCCTTTGAAAAGTAGGTGTACTTTTTTAGAAGCTATATGGGGGAAACCCACAATGCATGTTTATTCTTTTCAAACCCGAATCAATGCTGTAAATGTAAAAATATTTGCCAGGGATTCCTCCCAAGTTTCTTCACTTCGTGTCTTTCAAGGAAACCATTTGGTATTTTATTTTCACGCCAGAAAAATGACATCAGAAAACTCCTGCTGATCTAGAGAATATTTTGTGAAAGCTTTGTTACTAGCAACTCCAAGCTGGATGCTTAGCTCCTACAATTAAAAAGGTGAGAAATGATGTTGTAGAAACTGTAAATGAGTTTTCTGCTACCAACCATGCCTAATATAACCATATAACCAAATAGCATTAATGTGTAATTGAACATACATATAATTGTATACATGTCTTCTAATTATAAGTCTCACTAGGTTCTGGAGGAACTCCCCCCCCCCCCCAAAGGTAATCTCAAAATTAAAAGGGAGAATTAAGTCATGCAGGATAAATGATAATTATTATAGAGCTATTCAAAGTTATATTCAAGTTAAATGTCTAGTGATCCCTAGCTTTCAGCATTATATTACTGTCTGTGTCTGTATTATAAACTTTTTTTGTATGCTTTCAAATCATTTGTGATGCCTGGTAACTGCCTAAATAAATCCCTGCAGTTCTATTGGAAGTTTAGGAAGAGATTTACCATTACCTTGTACTGAGGCAACTAGACCTGACCACAATCATGCAGCTGGCTGTTTTTGCTTCAGATTGTTATAAAAATATCACAATAAAGAGTAACAGGAAACAGCAATACAAAAAACAATTCTTACTTTAAGATTCAGAGATTTATTTCGTGAGCAATTTGGAACTTGAATAGCAGAGGTGGTATTCAGCAGGTTCTGACAAGTTCTGGAGAACCAATAGTGGATATTTTGAGTAGTTCAGAGAACCAGCCAATCCCACCTCTGACTGGCCTGCCCCCATCTCTTCTCTGCCTCCTGAGTCCCAGCTGATTGGCTGAGTCTTCTTTTGTTGCCCTGCACAAGAGAACGGAGCTGGAAAGCAGGTTAGTGGGGTGGGGAGGGAATGGGGATTTTGCAGTAACCTTCCCCCAGGAGTGGGGAGAGAATGGGGATTTTATAGTATACTTCCCCTACCATGCCCACCAAGCCACGCCTTGCCCACCAAGCCATGCCTACAGAATTGGTAGTAATTTTTTTTTTTAATCCCACCACTGAAATAGCCATCATAACACAACTTATTTCAATAACTCATTGCAATGAGGTCCACTGACATGGCTGAATCTGGCAAGAAGTAGCCATGGTCAGTGGCCCTGAACACATCCCAAGACATTCTTTTTATACTTTTCTGCATGCATTTCACAACCTACTTCCATGTTCTTACTTGCAGACAGACAGTCTCCACATATATCTCTGTACATCTCAAACAGTTATCCATCAGCTACTTTCAGTTTCTTATCTCTCGTTGTTTTGTCCTTCTGTGTCCAAATATATTTATAAAACTACATACTTTGAAAAATCATGTCTCACAATTAGCAATGGCTCAGCAGGATTACAAATAGTTCTGGTACATTTTGGAATCATCCTGCCTAAATACTTTGGTTCATGTTTGTTTATTCTAGGGCCTGCTATCATCCAAAGGCTTGTTGAATCTGATAGATCAATAGCCTATATTTTTGTTTCCCACAAGATAGACCTAGAACCCATGGACCTCAGTACCTTAACCATCACACCAAACTGGCTCTCATTATAAATATGTCTATCTGACTTATCAGAGATATCATTAAAGATGACTTTCAACAGTACATTTCCATTCTTTAATATGTTATATGGAACCCACCCCAAAATATCCAGGATTAATATATTTAAAATTTATTTGGGGTATATCTGGAAATCACATAGGCATAGTGACTGAGCAATTCCTACTTCCTGTGAAATCTGAATTACAGTTCAAGTCATTAAAAGATTTTAACATTTCAGATTGGAAACATTGAAATTCAGGGTCCAGAATTCAAAGCAAGTTAAATCATTTTCAGGGAGGCTGACCTTTGTGCCATTTAAGATTGCAGTTAAAAAGGCACTAAATATTATCATTTTAAGTACTTTGGACAATGTGCCTAGCTACGTACAATGAGATGCATTTTCATCTTGCGAAAGGTCAATAAAATCTCACTTTCAAAGCTTCAGTGCATTTTTATTTCAATTTCAGACACATAGAGGGATTTTTTTCCCCCAGACTATTAAAAAAAAATCAATGTGAGAGAAGAAACAAATTAAAGCATAGTTTTATGTGGACAAAATGAACTGAAGATTGACTCAGCATGGGGCACTATGTTGCTGATTTACTGTCAATAACTTTATTGTAACTGCTCTTATTATATTTTCAAGAATGTACCAGCATTTCAGACACAGGTAATGATAGGATTGCCTTTTGGAATGCAATTTTGATCACAGTTTTATATATAGCTTCTTCCATTGAGAGTATTTGCTCCATGCTGGGGTACACTACAACTTAATTTCACAAGTAGCAGGACACTAAACCTAATACAACTCATTTTACCTCGAAGATGGTGCACTTCCCAAACAGAAAATCCACATCAGCAGAAATCCATTATGCTGAATCACAGATTTAAACTTGATTCAATCACCAGACAAATTAATTGCCGGCAATGCCCTCCTCCTGAAGCTAATGCCATTTTTTTTTAGATTATTTATTCATTTAGCTTATCACGTGCAATGTCAGGGAACAGGGAACACATAACTCACTCCATCTGTGGGAATATGCTTGGGAGGAGGAGGAGNGAAGAGGGTGAGGAGGGGGAAGAGGAGAAGGGGGAAGAAGAGGAGGGGGAAGAGAAGGAGAAGAGGAAGTGGAGGAGGAAAACAAGAAGAGGAGGAGGAGGAGGAGGAGGAGGAGGAGGAGGAGGAGGAGGAGAAACAATGTCAGGGAAATCTATACATGCTAGACATGCAATGCAGTCATGTCAACTAGATTGCTAGTTCATTCTGTTCGGCACTTTCATGCCTAATCTTGGTGCACCATGGTAGATGAACTAGCTTTATACTACTGGTGCTCAGGTTGCTGGCTCTTCCAGGCTCCTCTGCTAGTCTCACTTCACTTTGTGTCATGATGCCTTGTGTTTGACCAAATCCAGTGCAAGCTTTCACTTTCTACATACATGAACATAGCTAGGCTATTCCCACTGAAGTGGTACTCATTTTTCTACTCACAATATTCCATGCTTTCAAACTGCTGGGTGGGCAGGAGCTAGGAATTGAATGATGAGAGCTCACTCCAACACACAGAACTGGACTTAAACCACTGAAGTGGAGACGTTTTCTGACCAGCAGTTCTTGCATCATTCAGCCATGGCATCACTATGTCCCTGATATTTTGAAAATAGTAGGCCCAGATAAAGTACTTTGGTTTTGCTTTGATAATTGGACAAATTTCTGAGCATGTACTGCTTTGAAGACTTTTCTAACACCTGAGACTGCTAGAGAAAGCCACATGAAAAGCAGCCTGGCAACTACTGTCTTAAAATGTTTGTCTGTGGGTCTTTTTGTATCACCATGAAGCCGGTCCAAAGAGGATCTTATTTAAGGGTTTGCAAGGCAGAATGTTTCTTTGAGGAGCTGCAGGATCACTGAACTTTTCCTCATGGGAGCTAAGCTGATACTTATCTACCAGAGTGAGAAAGACTTTATTTCCAGATGTTGCTAAGTTATATCTTCTCGTAACCCATCCAGTAGCGTTAACAAGGAAAAGTGCCATAACAGTAATTCATCAGTCAAAGATTTGGTTTTATGCCAATCTGAAAGGGAACATTTATGGTTTAAGTGCCATCATCAGGGATTTCTTTTTCTGCTTGGTTATAGTTGCTCATATGGAGAGTCATACAGATGACCATTATAATATCTCCTTTTTTTTTCTTATTTATTCAGATACTCAACATATAGAAATGAAATTTTGCACTTATCACATTAACTGTCACATTGAAACAAATCCTATCCCAGCTTTAAGATTACTTTTAATGAAGAAAAAGCAGAAGATAACTATTTAGTGAAGAATTACATAAAACAGTGGCTTGGCAACAACAATACACAGGACTAGAGCTTTTGAAACTGTTATCTACAGACTGGAAAATAATGTTTTGGCATGTAAATTATGTATAATTCATGGACTTTGGTCATCCTTATGTTGATGGCAGGGAGAGGGCAGGAGTCAGATATGGCTCTGGGCATTGTCATACACATTATTATTGTGCACAATGCAGAAAAAGAGGTAGGTCCTATGTGTACTAATTATATTGAACTTCTTCATATGTGACCGAGAAGATTCACAAACAAAACTCTACCATTCTTGGCTAGTGCAGAAAGTGTGCATAAAATCTATAATGAGACAATACCTTTAGGTGATTCCAGAATCTGCACATTTTATGTTAAACAATTGTTTTCCAGCTCACAATCTGTGATTCAGATACTGCATTAGATTAGTCTAATGAAGCTTAACAGTCATAATGTAGTCTAAGATTATTCTTATTACTTATTTGTCTCTTATTTGTCTCTCGTCCTCTCTCCCCAACTTTCCTACCCCCTGCAGTTGTTTTTATGCTGAGCTATGCATTTTCTGTCAAAAGGATTTGATATGAATGTTTAATTGCAATGCCAGTTCCAATCAAAAATTTAAAAGATTTAAAGTTTTCATGTGGTCTTCTGAACATACAGGCGTAATAACAAAATAAATATTTTGCCAAACTACAGCAAAATATTATCTACTCTGGCATTTAATTGTTGATAATGATCAGACAGATGGCATTAGAAGAGGAGATAGAATGAATTAGCCATCGATATATTGATTGATTGATTTGGTCCTTAGTAGCCAGTGCAGTGAAGGTCTTGGACTAGGGCTGGGGAGACCCAGGTTCAAATTCCTTTACCTTGTGGCTGCTCACTACCATCAGTTGCTTTGAGGACTATTTTGAAAGATGGTTAACATTTTTCTAAAACAATATACAGGTAGTCCTCACAACAGTTCATTTAGTGACCGTTCAAATTTACAACAGCACTGAAACATGCGACTTATCTCCATTTTTCATACTTATGGTCTTTACAGCACCCCACGATCATGTAATCAAAATTCAGATGCTTGGCCATTGGTTCCTATCTGTGACCGTTGCTGTGTCCTAAGGTCATGTTTTGAGACCTTCTGACAAGCAAAGTCAATGGGGAAACCAGATTCGCTTAACACTAGGTTACTGACCTATGAACTGCAGTGATTCACTTAGCAACCATGGCAAGAAAAGTCATAAAATAGGCAAAACTCACTTAACAACAGAAATTTTGGACTTAATTATGGTCGTAAGTAGAGGATTACCTGTAGACATGTTCAAAAACAATCCAACAAAATGTCAGACACAACAAAGGTAGGATTGCACCCTGAAGGAGCAGAGGTAGCATTTAATTAATTATATCTCTATATATTGATGACTTCAATATTCAATATTTTCAATTTCATTGTACACATGTTGGGCATTGACAATAAACGTTTGATTGAATATGCAACCCAGTGGTGGTATTCTACTGGTTCGACCTGGTTCAACCGAACCGGTAGCTCTGACGATCATATGTGAGTGAACTGGTTCACTCCAACGATTAGCAACTGGGCCTTCCCACTTGCCCCGGCTCTATACTGACCTCTATTTCCTGCTTTTCAACCTCAGCAGCTTTGTGCAGCACAGCCGATTGCTGCACATCAGCTGTTAAAAACATAAGGAGACTTCAGGATTTCAGGAAGAGGTTAGTAGTAAACCCTCTGCACACATACGAAGTGCACATTTGGTGTGCATGCAAAAAATGTACATGCACGAGCAAAGGACGCCCACCAAGCCATATCCACAGAACCGGTGGTAAAAAAAAATTGAAACCTACCACTGACTTTGATTAGTTGCTGGGGGATTCACTGCTCAAGGCAGAAAAGATGGGCCACAGAAGGGGGAATATTTTCACAGCAGAATCCCATAGAAATCCAACAAAGACTGGAATGATTCCATCCCAAGGAGTCACTTGATTGTATCCCTGACCAAAGTTTTACCAAAGCAAGTCAACTATATTCCCAGTAATATTGTCATGGTTTGCTGTCTATTTGAGGGGGATAAATGCTTTGAGCACAAAAAGTTCCCAGCATAATTTTATGGCTGAGTTGTGATGAGATGGATGCAATACCATGAACATACAGCATACAACATGGACATGTTCTTCCAGTTATTATAGGCCTTAGGACTAGGGGGACTTTGGCCACGGGTCTTCTAGGCCTGATGAACCTGCCAAGCTATTCAACTCATTCTATCCTTATCCCCATTAATTCCATGTATTCCCTGATATGGTTAATACATCTAGATTGGAAAAACGTTAGACAGCAACAATGAGTGGGTGCTCACATTTCAGCCCTAGTCAAAAGGGCCCAGCAGAGATTATACTACCTGAGACTTCTCAAAAAACAACAACTGGATGAAAAACTGCTGGTGACCTTCTACCGCTGTACCATAAAGAATATCTTAACTTACTGCACCTGTGTATGGTTTGCCAATTGCACAGGGACAGATAGGACAGCACTCCAGAGAGTTAAAGTCACTACCCAGAAGATCATTGGTTGCCCTCTCCCTCTTTGGAAGGGCTTTATAGCTCCTGCTACCTTAAGAAAGTTCAAAACATTCTCAAAGATCCATCTCATCCTGGGTACCCTTTTTTTGAACTATTATCATCTGGCAGATAGTACAGGATAATAAAAACAAGGACAAATAGACTGAAAAACAGCTTCTATCCTAGGGCAGTAACTCTACTGAATTCTGCTGTATAGTACACTGAAGATGGTATTTAATTTTGTTGTACAATGTGCAATGACAATAAAGTAAACAAAACTAAATGAGTTATGTAGAAGTTTTTTAATGCCATCTCTTTATCATGCAGATTTTTTGTTACCTGGATTGGTAGCTTTATGCTTGTGTTCAAAATATTTGTTTAACAGGAAGATTAATATAATGATAAGAAATAGTGATATTGTTTTACAGTGGACATAGGAAGTTGTAGATTAAGGAAAGAGTGCCTGGTTCCTTCCCTTCAGTTCAATAGAAACAAATTGTAAACTGTTTCACTGAACATTTCTGAATAGGCAAATGAAATTAACCCTCAGTTTTGGAGAAACTTAGAAAAGACGTGTTCAGAAATGATCAGCAAATACTTTTCTGAAACTTAATATTTCAATTTTATGGTAACAAAATCAATCTACAGGTATCTCATGTACCTTCTACAAAAAAAAAAATTCCAAACCTAGTACAATTTTTGTAGTAGTGTATTCCAAATTTAAACAAGAGTGCAGAAATATTCAATTGTCCGTCCTGAATTTATTTACCTCAGATTCATAATGGGTACCTAAACTCCATTATGCACACTATGCATAGAATGTAAATACAATATTTCCATTTTTTTTATCAGTTGAAAATGGAAGGTATTCTATTTAAAGCAATGACAAATAAAATCCATCTTTTTTATCCTATATGATGGCACAGCTCACTGTAGTTATCTGCATTTTTTGATAGGAATGACATATATTATAAGCAAATTCTATGACTTTTAAGAAGGAAACAATCAATAAATGGTGATATATTTATGCTCCAACCAGAAAGGCACCCAGGGAATTAAAATGTCAATATAGCAGTCATGGTCATGTAATCAAAGCCCTCTTCCCTGTCACTTTTCACATCATCACATCTGTCACACAGACTGTAAAACAAGGTTGGGCTTCATTTAAACATTCATGGCTACATCTTGATTTTTCTGACCATTTACACCAGTAATATTGCAAATACTTCTAAAGAATCAAAGGAAGACAGATTTGTCAATACAAATTTGTGTTTATTTTAATATATCACATTTCACAGCAGTCTGCTTGGAAAATACTCCCCCCTCCCCCACCCCCCCAAAAAGATTCACACATCCACTATGGGTAAGTTCATGTTGGCTAAAGACAAGTTTGATTTTTTTCCCTTCTCCATATGCACTTCATATTTGAGTCACAGTTTCTTAAGTTATAGTATGGTTACTTTAATTCTGGCACAGTTATGGTTTGTGACTCTATCCAAACATGTTTTATTCAATAAATTGTAATTGAGCTAAGCATGTCTCCATGGGTGGTTTGATACCAATTGACTGGTTCATGTTCTGCTCCTGTGTTGATGTCTAAACCACATCAAAGAAGGATGGCATCAAGATCACAAGAAGTGATAATATCACTTTGTACCACACTAGTGAGGCCACATTTGGAATACTGCACCCAGTTCTGGTCACCGCAACATAAAAAGACACATTAAGACTCTGAAAAATGTGTAGACAAGAGCAACAAAGTTGATAAAGTGTCTGGAGGCTAAGTGATACGATGAAAAAATGAGGGAGATAGGTATCTCTAGCCCATGGGTGTCAAACTCATGGTGTCACATTGCTGTCATGTGAAATTTTGTGACATTTTCCTCCTTCGTGGAGCTGGGGTGGGCATGGCCTGTGTATGCTGCATCTAGCCTATTGGCCACCAGTTTGAAACCTCTGCTCTAGCCTATCAAAGAGAGGAATTGGGAGGACATGACAACTGTCTTCCAGTACTAGAGCAGCTGTCACAAAAAAGAGATTTACGATTTGTTTATTTGTTTATTAAATGTATTGGCCAGTCATCTTACCATAGGATAACTCTGGGTGGCTTACAGTTACATAAACAGTTAAAACAAAAAGTTACAATCAGACATTAAAACCAAGGACACATGGGAGGGTACATGCAGAGTAGGGAGGAAGTGGGATATGTTATTAATCAATCATCTCCGTTGCCCTGATCCCCCATTGGAACCCCCAAACCAACTGGCCCAGCCACATCTTTAGACCCTATGAAAAGATAGGAGGGTTGGAGCCAATCTCACATTGGGGGTTAAGATGTTCCAGAGGGCAGGAGCAACAGCAGAAAAGGCCCTCTTCCTGGACCCCAGCAGCCAAAATAATCAGGGTGATGGGACCTACAGTATGCTTCCTCTCCCAACACAAGTGGTACAGGCCAATCCCAATGGGGTGAGATGGTCCTTCAAGACTTAATCTCCAAAGCAACATAGGACAGGACAAGAAGTAAAAGGTGGAAGCTTGTTAAAGAGAGATCCAACCAAGAAGTAAAGATAAATTATCTGACAGTAAGAATGATAAACCAATGGAACAGCTTGCCTCCCAAAGTTATGGGTGATTCATCACTGAAGGTTTTCAAAAATTGATAGAACAACCATTTGACTGAGATGGTATAAGGTAAGGGTGTCAAACTCACATGTCATAGCAGCATCATGTGACATATCACAGCTTTTTCCCCTTTCACTAAACTGAGCTTGGGTGTGGCCAGCATATGACACATCCAGCCCATGGGTCACAAGTTTGACAGCCCTGGTATAACTTCTCCCATTTTAAAGAAAGATTGGATTAGAGGAACTCAACCCGAGGTCTCTCCCAACCCTATGAGTCTGTGGTCTGTTTTATATTGTTTCTTTTATACAGTCATAAGACAAATGACTGTTTCTTTTTTTCTTTTTGAAATTTTTTTATTGATTTTTAGAAACAAACATAGACAAACACAACACAGAACATGAAAACATAAAACTTCTTTTCTGAAAGCAGCCTGATCCTGGGTTACATCTCTTTGTGCAGACACCAATTCAAATTTATGCACATTTTTATACACCATTCCATATCTTATTGCCATTCTAAATTTTCTATATGGCTTCTCCCCTCTTTTAACTTTTTTAATTTTATTTTTATTTGTTTCATTTCAAATCATTATATTTATATTCTTTGTCTGTCCTATTTCAGCTATCTATTATCTTTTCTCCTAAAGCCCATGTCCCACTGCACCAACAGATGCAAAGAGGATGTAAAAAGTTGAAAAAAGCTTGCCACACGTTGGAAAATGCTATGCATCCATTGTATACTCACTGCATACGTGTTTCATACGTTCTATCCCACCAGCATCCGTCCACTGAGATTTCATCCACCCAAGAAGTTTTGAGCTGCACAAAACTTTTTGAACTGAACTTTCCACCGCATAGGATGTAATCCGCGACATAATGGGCGAACAAACTGTCTTGTCCGTTATCATCCGTTAAAACGTCCCTCGTTTCCTCTCGGCATCACTCTGGCATTCCTTCGAACTGCAGCTGAGAAACGGAAAGAGGGAGGAAAAAAAAAAAAAAAAAAAAAAAAAAAAAAAAAGGAAAAAAAAAAAATAAGAATCACACGCGTATAGCACAAAATAAAAAAAAAGGATTAAAAAAAAAAAAAAAAAAGATATTCGTAAAAAACGGACGTTGACAGCGGGTAGCACGATAAAAGGATGTAAGGAGCATCTCTATAAAGATAAAAAGGACAAAGTTGCATCTGGGATGTATCTCAGATATTTAGGATGTCTGGAGTATGTCTAGAGTATGTAGAAGGACACCTAGCAGAAAACGATATTTCCTATAAAAAAGGGGAGAAAATCACCTGATCTCAGTATGAGTTCAGCAGCTGTGGTGTACAGACACTTCAACCCCTTCGCTTGCTCTTCACATCATCCATGTTCTCCACATGGATCATGACACAATCGTTATGAGTAGCTGCGATCATTCATCACCGAAACCAAAACCCTGTTCAGACTGTTTCACGTTTATACACAAGGAGAAGAAAGAGACATCCAAGAGCTGTGTGGGCGAGGATGGATCGTGAGAAGAATGGAGTTGACTCTATGACCAGATGATGGTGGAGCTGAGGAATGAAGACCTCTCGTGCATTCATCACTTCATGAGATGCCACCAGCTCCCATGTTTGACGAACTTGTAGAGCGTCTGAGACCAAGGTTGACCAAGCGAGCACCAACTTCCATCACAACCTGGACCCTGGACTGAAGGTGGCACTTGACTCTGTGCCACCTGCGCTCCTGGAACCACATACAAAAACATGCAGGTATGCCTGGAGGGTACACACAACACCATCAGCAAAGTGGTCAGAGAAGTGGTGCAGGCACCATCGAAGAATACGTGGAGGAGGCTCCTCAAGTGTCCACACTGAACAAGCTGGAGGAAACTTCCAGAAGAGTGGTTCAGAGGTGGAACTTTCCCCACACTGTTGGAGCCATAGATGGAAGCACTTGCCTGCAAAGCTCCAGCCAGCTCAGGTCACTTATTTCAACTACAAGGGTTCTTCAGCATCATCCTCTTTGCCAAGTTGATGCTGAGTACAAATTCATCTACATCGATGCTTCAGGCAGCGGGTCAAGCTTCAGTACGCCACGTATAAAACGCCAGTGACCTAAAGATGGGCTGAACGCAACCTCATCATGGGTTTTCCAGATCCAGAACCCTACCCAATGACACACAAGATGTGCCGCTTCATCGTGGGGGTGACACCTTTCCCTCAGAACTACCTCATGAAGCCCTATACTTCAAGAACCTCACCCGTGAAAGAGGATCTTCAACTACAGGCTGTCTAGGGCAAGGCAGGTGGTGGAGAACGCTTTGGCATCCTGGCCAACAGGTTCCAGATACTTCTCACCACCATGCAGCCATGACAGAGACTGTGAGGAGCATAGTGGAAGCTTGCTGCATCCTGCTAATTTCATGCACACCCAGTGTTGCAGAACAGGCTTGTGGACCATCAACAAGAGAATGGGGACATGGAGCTTGGTAAATGGAGGCAAGGCAAACCTGATAGACACTGTGGATGTGCAAGGCCCAACAGAGCTTCACGTGAAGGAAGAAGCAGCGCAACTCCTGAAACACTGGTGCAACTCCCCAGCTGGAGCAGTGGAGTGGCAAGACAGGATGGTAGATGGTTAATGGATGCTTCCTTGAGCGTGTCTACATAAACACTGATGAGATTGTGCCATGTATGTTGAATGGCCTACAATGAATAGGCTTAATAAAGAGCTTTGTTTATTTTGAAATGGTTTGATCAATGAATAAATTGTTATTGATACAAAAGGTCCATATGTGGAGGAGCTGGGAAGGTGGACATACAGTCCACTCTGCTTGACTGGAGGTTTATCTATCCACAACTATCCTTACCTATCCACAAGCATGCAAAGCTTAACCATTTTTCAAAGCTTTCACCAACACTTTATTAAGTAAATAAAATGAACCAAGTGTGTTAAGCAAAGATAACCTTTATTAATAACTGTCTTCATTAAACTGTATGACTTTATTAAAAAAGCAAAATGAACCAAGTAAGTGTCTTAAGCAAAAATAAAGTGAACAAGTAACAACTCAGTCTCTGACACTATTCTCAGTCACTCTGAATCATGTCATGGTCTCAGATGTTAACGCGCCAGGGACTGTGTAGGGGGCTGTGGCTGAATGCTGGCTAGAGGCCCATTGGGGTGCTTGGCCAAGAAGTACAACAGGGAATGGTGTATTCAGGACGCTGTCCGAGAGCTGAACTCAGTCCCATGAGTTTGAGAGGCCCTTTCTCAAGTACCTGGGATTGAGTCACAAACTGACGACAGATTGTCTGTTGAAGGCTTGGGTGTGGGTGGAGGAAGGAGGAGAGTAGTGGAGCTGTCTGGTCTGCAGCTGGGTGAGGTGTGGCATCTGTAGCATGCGATGAACCTGGGCCTGACGGGAAGGTCTGTCTGTGCTGTGGTAAGTCCTGGTATCATAGCCTTGGCAGGTGAGGGCTGTTGAAAGCCATGGAAGGGCTGTGACATCTCTGGGGTGGAGGAGCAGACTGGACTGGGTCGGAGCAGCTTCAGCTGGGCCTTATGAGGTTGTGCAGAAGTCGCTGTGATCTTTTTTTTCATCACCTGGTACTGGGACCTCGGGCATATCTCAAAGGTGTGGCTCAACGTAGGTGATGAAAGTTGCGTGCTGGAGGATCCTCTGTCAAGGGGACCAGCTGAGAGAGCAGTTCTGCTGCTGGTCTTCATTGTGCCTGATTCTCCAACAGCACACTGTGGTTCTGTCCTCCATTCTGCCTCTCTGCTGCATCTTGTGGAGCTGGGGGTGGGGGGGTGTATTGGTCTCTGGTGGCTGCGCTTCTTCCTCCATTTGTGAACAGGGGAATCCTTCCAAGTCTCCAGCATGGGGTGTGCAGCTGTCGGGGGTCTCTGCCGTGGCGCCTCTGAAGACACCTGCCTGGACAGGGTAGCTGGCTCCTGCTGGAAGAGGACTGGCTGTCTGTGGCTGTCTGAGGGAGAGGAGTGTCAGAGGGCTCTCTCCGTGGGGACCCTACCCTCCAGGAAGCTGCACTTGGCCATGACGTACATCTCCTGGTCAGTGAGCTTGACAGCGGCCTGGCAGATTTTTTGAGGTGTCGCTTGCCATACCTAAGTGTGCATGTGCTTCCACCATCCCAGGAGTACATCTTGCATGTAGCCCAGGCTCTCTGCCTTGTTTCTCCAAGCTGCCTGTTTCTTCTTGTGGTCGCGATAGAGTCTGTGGCCTTTCTCCAGTGGTACTCCGTTCTCCCTCAGCCATTCCAGCACTCCTCCTCGTGCTTCTCGAAAGGTGTACTGTTCCTCTCTCCCTCTCCTCCCTTGCCTCTCCTCCCTCTGGCAGGGCCTTCAGGGGCTTCAGCAGCAGTGCTTTGAGGGCTTGGGGCTGGTCACCAAGCAGCAGCAATAGCAAGTAGCGTAGCAGCACCAGCACACGCAGCACCAGCGAGCACCAGCAGCAGCAACACCACCACCAGCAGCAGCAGCAGCAGGAGAAGCAGTAGCAGCTTCAGAGTTAGTGCAGGGGGTGGGATGGTGGTTCTGTCCTTCTAGCCAGGGCTGGCATGAGTAGCACGGCTTTCTCTTCTTCCCTGACTGACGAACCATGGTGTTCTTTGAAGATGTATGTGGCAGCACGTCTTTCCTCTGAATGCTGACTGTGTGTGAGCTGCATCCTTTTATTATCCACGCGAGCTGATGCAATTCAATCTCCCCCGCATGTGCAGTGAACGCTTTGCATCCAATATACATCCGCTATGCATCCGCTTTGCTTCCTATAGGCATCCGTGGCATAGTACCCTGCGTCATCCGTGATCTGCCCTTCGCTATGCGTCCACTTCACAATTATCCCCTGGAACCCTGCAAATGTGTTCATCCGTTCCATCTGCTGTCATCCGCTAGGCTTCCTATGAACATCCGTTTAACATCCCCGCTACGTACTACCGCCGGCCTCGTTCCCATTCTCTTATGCAAATTTTTGCCACATTTGGAGTGGATGACAACGGATGGAGCCACCCTGAAATTTTGCTCGTCCTCTGTATCCTTTTGCATACGATTTGCATCTGTCAGCCAGTGGGACAGGGCCTTCTAATCACAAAATTCCTCCTGTAGTCCCTCTTGGAATATGACGCCTTTATATCTTTCCCTAAAATTATAACCTTAATATGGAACGTAACTTCCATTCGGATTATGCATATACATTAAAACTAGACACTACATTTAAAAGAAAAAGAAAAGTATACAAATATAATATTAAATCTAATACAACGATCCATACCCAATTCAATTCTATCATTAATGTTATATTCATTTAAATTTAAACATTTAACACGTTACTTTTCAAATAGTATCATGCTTCTATGGGAATACTTGTAAACTTACATGATTACTTCCCCTCACTTCACTGCATTTAAAACCATTATGTCATAAAATGTTCCCATTCCTTTCTAAATTAATTCCCTCATTTAATTCATTCCATGTATTTTATTCAGAAATGTTCACTAAATCATACATAGTTTCCAATTTCTATATATTTCTAAATACAATATAACAAAACAATCATATGTACCTTTTTCAAATTACATTTTTACCCATTATCTCTAAATATGTCTGTTTCTTTACATCTTGCTTCTACATCTTGTAGCTTCTCTTTTCTTCCCTCCCTTTGCTTCTTCTCTCTGCCCTTTTCACCCCCTTGCGTCTCCACCTCAATTTCCTTTTCTGTATTCCTTTTTCTGTTGCTTTCTCACGTTATGCCCTTTTCACCTATTTTTCCCTTTTTGGTTGTTTTTTTAAGATCTCAAATTCTCCATTCTCTTTCCCTCTTTCCCTTTCTTCCCAAATCAAGTTACTTGTTCATTAAAGATGGGTTCTTCTTTGTCCCAATCTTCTTGTTGCATTGTCCTTTCTTTGTTTTCTCGTAGGTAAGATCGCCATTCTAAAATTGAAAAACGGAACCAGAAGCCCTTCCTTTTTGTCCTCTTCTTATATTTTTAAATTCTATTTTTCAGTTCGTCACAAGTGATTCCATTATAGAGTTTTTTTTTCTTCTTTTAAACAACCACCCAAATGTTTTTTAATCCTTCGATATAATTCCAAGTCCCAAAGTCACCAAAACAATCCAAATATACACAACCTGTTTCTTTTTACACTTTGTTCTTTTTTAACTTTCTTTCCTGGGGTTAGTATGCAGTTACAAGTTCCAGTTAAAATGTTATCTTTTAGCAAGTCCTGTTCATAATGTAACTTTAGATTCCAGGCTATCTCCTCCTTCCAAATCCTTTCTCATTCTCTTCCTCTCCTTCCCACTTACAGCAAAAGAAATTTTCTTTCTTCTCTCATCTTTTTTTTTTTTGCGCTTTATATTCAGAAATCTTTATTTATCCCTTGGCATGAAATTTTCCAGTTTAAATACCTGTTGATGCCAAAGCAGATTTTTCCGATTTCTCATTCATCTCTGTTGCTGTCAACATAATGAAGGAGAGTGAAAAAACAACTTTCCTTTTTCACTTTCATTTTGCTGCTTCCAATCTTCTTTGGGAGCAATGTATTTTTTTTAAAAAAGTTTAAGTTCCAGGATGCCTTAATTGTTCTTCTTATCCCGGTCAGCCAAAACTTTCACTTCAGCACTTTCTTCCTCCTGCACATTCTTTTCTGGATGAGGGCTTTTTTGAGGTGGCCATTTCTGACCTCTGCTCTGCCGCCTTCGGGAAAGGGAGTTTAGCCAGCTGGGGAGGAAAGATGCAGCTTTCCTTGACCCTGCTGGAGTCTCCCCCGTCTTCACTGACCTCTATGGGGTGGCTTAGCCCCGAAGCCAGCTGGCTCAGGGTGCTCTGGTGGTGAGCCCAAGCAGAAACCATGCACGATCGTGGATTCCTGCCTGCCACCAAAGCCCTGCAAACCAGAAGTTCAGCAATGACTGTTTCTTTTTAAAAGTTTTCTATTACAATTTTTCTATAGAAGGTTAGAACTTTCTGTACATAGGAAACATAGCTTTTAAACCTGATATCTGCTGACTTCAAACTAGACATCTGCTGACTGCTTCTTTCTTCCCACAGTATCAAAATATTGATGTCCTTGACTGTGCAGTGAATTAGTTGATCGAAATGAAATGTTGTCTTCAAAATGGTTGGTATAAAATGTTGGTTGAACTCTTCTTAGACTCCTTGACAGAATCAGTCAAGTCACATACTGTATTCATGCAAAATATACCCCATATCAAATTCACAGTGTGAATTATTGATGGGGTGTTACATGACTCTCAGGCTAAAAAATAGTTCATCCCTGTGGTAAATCTTTCAATAATTTCATTATGCACAAAACTATAGTATGAATCTTCCTTAATGTGCACATTCACCCACAGCACACTGTGTATCCCTTTCACTATTAATTGTGTGATGTCATGGCAAATGTGTTCGATTAATACTAAAAACACCCAGCTTCATATCTACCCTGTGCAGAGGTGATATTCAGCCAGTTCTGACCAGTTCTGGAGAACCCGTAAATACCACCTCTGATCGGCTCTGCCCCCATCTATTCTCTGCCTCCTGAATCTCAGCTGATCAGTTGGGTCTTTTGTTGCTCTGCACAGGAGAATGGAGCTGGAACGGAGGTTAGTGGGGTGGGCATCGGGATTCTACAGTATCCTTTCCTTGGAGTGGGGTGGAAATGGAGATTTTATCCTTCCCCTGCCATGCCCACTGTTAAGAATGATACTTCAACACCCACCAAGCCACACCTACCAAGCCACATCACTTCCACCAAGCCACACCCACAGAACAGGTAGTAAAAAAAAATTGAATACCACCACTGACCCTATGCCCTTGGTGGCACAGGGCCAGTCATTCTGTATTCATCCCACTGTGAACCAGTTCAAGCTCCTGAAAAATAAAATGTATAAAACAACAAAGCAAACATAGATAATGCATAGATAATGCATGATTCTTAATAGATAATATGCAAACAAAGTGTTATATTTTAAGCAATTTAAGAAATTTCAAAATAGAACTGGTTGTGTGTCTCCACTCTGAGGATTTTGTGACAGATTGTTCATTGACAAGCTTGCCTAATGAACAATGCAGTTGTGAAATTAATCAGAGCTTCCATGCCTTTGAATGAGTACCACACTTTGGACATAGAGAATTTTGCATGGACCATTTAAAAAAGAGAGAGTAAAAATGGAAAGGAGAGAGGGAGAGTGAACGTCATAATAGAATAAACTGGTAACAAAATGAAACACAAATAAAGCAGCTCTCCTTGGGCTCACACTTTGGAATTATGGCTTTGCTTCAAATGTTCCTGAACATTCTTAGATAATCAGCTTGAGATATGATATAAAATGTCATCACATCCAATCCTTTCAGTTGTGCACACACACATGTATTTTGTTGATTGCTCAGGAAAAATTCCCATTGTCTAACCCAAAGGGTTCAGAAACAGCTTTGTTTAACAAATATGTAATGCCCATAACACAGTCCCAGCACATGCTAATTAAATTCTTTTCCTTTTTAGACTGTCTATAGCTTCAGATGGGTCGTGCAATTTTGGAATATTTGACAAAATTCAACTGAGCAGCTACCTGAATTTGATGCATTAACCTTGGCATCACCTGTAGGATTATTTACTCTCACATTCAAATGGTACTTCCCCCCCCCCCCCCNNNNCCCCCCCCCCCCCCAATATAAGAATGTAAAATAAAATTACTGGTCTACCCTTTATACAGAAACAGTGTAAATCAATAATGATCACTACTCCAATAAAAGGAGAACTCTAAGCTGCAATCCATCAAATAGTACTTCTTTAGAAGCCCTTATTGAAATGAATAGAGCAACAGCACTTTTCCTATATGCTGCTCTGTGTTGGGAAAAGAAAACAACCTACTCAATCATGTTAGTATAAAGCATTTTGGTGTTGATAATTCTTTAAGAATGGTCCAGGATGCTTTATGAAAAGTTTAAAAAGTTAAAATGAGTAAACAGAAAACTCAAGGTAAGGCAGATAGCTTTGATAGTGAGCATTCCAACAAGGAGAAATATCTATAAGCAAAATGTGAAAATGCAGAAGTGAGGGAAAACAGTTATTTAATCCTTCCTACTGCAAATAATGGGAGATTTATATTAAGACAAGGTCATGCTTTAAATCTTCTCCCAGTACTGGGATGTGATAGAATATATTGATCTAAATACCCTTCAGAACCAAGACTCTTCTGGGTTCTCTCTCTGTCTTTCTACCACACAAATATAAAGCTTTCCCAACTTCAGAAAGAACCAGTTATCAAAGCTGACATGGAGAGCTATGGTGGCGCAGTGGTTAGAATGCAGTATTGCAAGCTAACTCTGTATTTCACTGCTAGGAATTCGATCTGGCTCAGCCTTGCGACCTTCTGAGGTTGGTAAAATGAGAAGTCAGATTGTTGGGGGCAATATGCTGACTCTGTAAACTGCTTAGAAAGGGTTGTAAAAGCACCTTGAAGTGGTAAAGTCTAATTGCTATTGCTATGGAGGTAAGAATTACAAATCTAACACTGGACATTGCTCTGAGTTAAAGCCCTCTGATGAAGAAGAGAGAAATTAAGGAATTTTATGCTCCCAATCATGGGTGGGCTTCAAAAAGTTTAGCAACCGGTTCTCTGCCTGGTTGCTGGGTGGGCACGGCCATGGTGGATGTTGCCTAGTCAGCCTCCTTCATCATGGGGGGGAGGGGCGTTTTTGCTGTCCCAAATGCAAAACACAAGCAAAGGAGAGGAGTTTCAATTTCAGTTTTACTTTCACAACATCAAGCAGCTTTACTACAGAACAGTTGAGCTAAGCCACATCCAGGCTCCTTGCTGTCTCCTTCTTTGCTCACACAGCAAATACTGTTTCAATTTCTTAATTATTTCACACACTGACAGGACGCTAGCCAGATAAATACCGAGGGATGCTGGTAGGCAGAGGCAGAATTTTTTTCCCCTTATTTTCCTCCCCCAAAACTAAGCCTGACCACGTAGTTTCGTAGCAAAGCACAGGTATCGAGCTAGTAATAAAAATAAATAAAAGAAATTACTTGAAAAAATTGTTGTTATGCAACAAATGATATGCTATGATTAAACTATATAATTTTCCTAGAAATCTCTCTTGATGTCCAACAAACTTTCCATCTCCTGCTGTAAAATAAAGCACCACCATGTTATTTATTCACAGCAATGTCTTTGAACCGCCAGAAAGTATCCACTTGAATCAGAAAGAGTACATTTGGGGACTATTTCATCCTGTTTGAGGGCATAATCCTCAAGGCAGACTTTTGAGGTCGAACACACTGTGGATATCAAAATTCCAAATGTATTTCCAGCTCAGCAAGACTTATTATGCTCCTTTAAGAAAACCTCACTGAGCAGCATATACAGGAGTGTTCTTTGAAGCTGCAAATGAGTTTCTTTTGCAACTTTCAAGCAAAGGTTGAGCTTCATTGATGGGTTGTTACATCATTTAAAAAGATTATCTGATGATCTATTATGATTATCATATCAATTCAATGAAGGTTATAGGCTGGGGAAAATATACAGGCAAAAATTTTGTGCTATGAACACTTGGTTGGAGCTGAGCAATTATCTTTTGTTTAAATTCTATCTGTGGTTTGATTTTTGCAGATGGTTGGCTGTGACTCTTGGAGATCATTATAGGCAGCCTATTTGCTTCCCAGTGAGTGATGAATATAATTCTTCTAAAATGAATCTGGGTATTTTATTGAGTTTTCTTATTGAAGGCAAAAAAAAAAAAAAGTTAGCACAATGGGGACAGATAGCCTAAAATAAAAACGCTTGATTCTTGAAGTTATCTATATAATATATACATATTATATTACAATATTCATTTTGAAAGAAAAGTGAATTAAATTATGATTTATTAATACTCAGTATATCCATTATTAGCAAAAAATAACCATAACTAACTCTGATCTCACTGATTTTAAGTAGATCACTCTGAGTACTTTAGAATGAAATCTGGGATCAACTCAATTAAAAACAAAAATATCCCTGGAATGAAATTGTGGGCAAGTAATACTTATAACAGAAACAAAGCAAAAAAAGTGCATTACCATATCACTGAGTTTGTCTGAATGGCTACAGTATATATTTAAAAGAGAGAAGACTAAAACATATGGAGAACATTTATGGGAATTGGGTATGTGCCGGTGGCGCAGTGGTTAGAGTGCAGTACTGCAGGCTACTTCTGCTGACTGCTGGCTACAGATCAGCAGTTCAAATCTCACCAGGCACAAGATTGACTCAATCTTCCATCTTTCTGAGGTGGGTAAAATGAGGGCCCAGATTGCTGCGGGCAATATGCTGACTCTGTAAAACTGCTTAGAGAGGCCTGTAAGGCACTGTGAAGCAGCATATAAGTCTAAGTGCTATTGCTATTGCTATGTCTAATTTAGTGAAAAGAAGGACTAGGGGAGATATGATAACAATGTTCCAATATTTTAGGGGCTGCCACAAAGAAGAGGGGCTCAACCTGTTTTCCAAAGCACCAAAAGGCAAGATAAGAAGCAATGGATGGAAACTGAAGAAAGACAGAAGCAACCTAGAACTTAGGAGAAATTTTCTGATGGTAAGAGCAATCAACCAATAGAACAACTTGGCTTCAGAAGTTATGGGTGTTCTAACACTGGAGGTTTTATTAGGGGACTGGACAACCATTTGTCTAAAATGATAGGATCTCTTGCTTAAGCAACGGCTCAGATTAGAAGACCTCCAAGGTCCTACCTAACTCCATTATTATGTTGTTCATTTGAGAAGAGATAGTGAAGCAGTTATCAACTTATCAGAAGTTTTTATTTAATAATAAAGAAATATACAAGTACACTAGAGTTCACAAGATATTATACTAAACCAATTAAATTCGGATGACTCTTAAAGAAAATAAAAACATAGTTTATTTTATGTGTGCATGTTAAATACTTTTTATGTGGTAAGAAATTCTATTATTAGCCTTTCTACTTAAAAAAAACACCACCACTTGGGATAATGAAGTACCATTCCTTACAGAATTTATTTTATGCCATGCCCTCATAATATCAGCATAATGGCTAAAGATGATTTATTCACAAAAAACATAATCAATGTATTAGAAGATGGAATCAACAAAAATACAGTTGTAACACTTCTTCTCTTCACCTGAAAGTTATTTAGCTACTGTAATTGTCAAATCATAACTATGAGATGGATTGTGCTATATTTGTAACCACAGCATAGGTAGAAAAAGAAATAAGACAAACTTAGTACACAGCTATGTTT
The DNA here is from genome assembly GCA_004320025.1 of Laticauda laticaudata. NCBI lineage: Eukaryota > Metazoa > Chordata > Lepidosauria > Squamata > Elapidae > Laticauda > Laticauda laticaudata. The sequence continues at coordinate 31,051 of BHFT01016385.1, forward strand.
TACTGATAGCTGGCAGATTACATCAGACTACTCTCTTACACATACAAAGCTCAGTTTGTTTATTTACTCATTATTTGCTACCCACAGGTAATGCAATGTGTTAAAACACATAATCTCTTTCCTCACTCCAATAAAGTACATTCTCATATGAGGTTGGTTTCCAAGTTACTACACACCTCAAAGTCACTACTGGTTGCATTAATCAGATTGCTATTGTCTTTTTCTACAACCAATTGCAGTTTCTTCTTCCTGCTGCATTTGACTAGATAGAGCATAAGGTCTTTCATCTCTACTTAAGCACCTTGTTTGACAAATTGTTCCTTCAGCCATTTGCATTTGTAGAGTAAAACTACAAATCGGATAATGCTTTCTATTGTAATTTGGGCAGGTCTTTCCAGTTCACTGTGTCTGAAATATGCAGGATCATCCATCTTCAATGTTGATAAAGATCTAGCCCATTCATTATAACAACTGTTCTTCCTGAATCTGCTTTAATCATGGATAGACATTTTCTTGATTATCTTGTGATTTGTCTAAAACACTAGATGCTGAGAAATTTATTTGCAAACACCAACCCATCAGTAACTATGTTGGCAATTTCATAAATGAAAAGGCCAAGTAAAAAATCAGAACCATTCAATGTTGAATTTTCAACCATTTTCTTCATGGTTTCAACTCTTCAACACTTTTATCACTTGATTGGTTATCATCCCTCCTGGGAATAGTACAGTATGTACAAATTCCCAACCTTTTGCAAACTTGCTGAATTCCATAGAACTATATTATAATCTATTGCTACAAGATTCAGGGATTCAAAGCTTTGCAAAGAGACACACACAATCATTTGATTACATAAATTTTCCATAGAAAGAGTTTAGGAATTTAGAGAAATCAGAAATATTTTTTCTTTGCAGTTCAAATAAAATAATTGCTTATAAAATCTTGCTGAAATTGGACACACACACACACACAAATGCACGTGTGTGTGTGTGTGTGTGTCCAATTTCAGCAAGATTTTATAATTAATTATTTCCCCCACTCTCCAGTGTTTTGTAACATTTCCAACTCATGAAAGTCCAGCAAAACCTTATCTGGGGGTATAATTTTCTTCTTTTTAAAAGTATCTATACACATTGAAAAAACAACATCATTAGCTTTTTAACTGTATAGTACTTCATAGATGTTCATATATTAATTATTAATCATTTTTATGGGTATACAATCATCTTCACAATTCCAATACTGTTTTACAGTAATTTTATTACAAATTACAATTAAAAAGATACAAAACTAATAAAAACCTAGAATAATAAAAGAATAGAAAGAAAAAAAGTGCAAAAAATAAAAGTAGAAAAGATTGTAAAAATTTAAAAAAAATGTAAGAAAATGACTTATTTGTCATCAAAACAATTTTAGTAACTTATCACCATTTCTCAGCAGAAGTCCATTAAAAGATACCAGAGACGACAACATATCTATTTTAACCTTGATTTTTTTTAAAAAAATCCTTTATTTTCCTTCCTTTGTTATATCATCTGGAACTTCCCTGATTTGCTGAAACCATCCTGCCAAACTCACTTTCTCTAATAATTGTAAGGTCTTATGGTTTAATGTAGCATCTTAAAGTTTTACCTCAGTTATAAACAACTAAAACCTCACCATATGTGTGATGTGCAATGAAAGCATCAGAACAACCCAAATGCAATTGATCAACTACTTTTAAAAAGCCCTAGACAAGGCATCTGCCATTATCAACTCCTTTCCAGACTTATAAACTCTTCACAATTGTTATTTTTACAAAGTTAAATCCTTGGATTTTTACAGGCATACTGTATAATGATTTCTTTAAAAATAGCTTTCAAAGATTTATGATCACAAGTTTCCACTAAAACTTGTTTCCCATAAATAAACTGGTGAAATCTTGCAATCCTGAAAGAATAGCTCATATTTCCTTTTCTATCTGGAAATACATTTGTTGTGCTTTAGTCATGGCCTTAGATGCATCAGTCACAGAAATTCTTCTCACAGCAGTACTGCACCTAAACCAAATGTACTAGCAACCACCAACATCCCCATTTATATTTTGTACATTTCTTTTTTAAATGTATTCATTGCAGTGGTGGGATTCAATATTTTTTCTACCGGTTCTGTGGGTGTGGCTTGATGGGTGTGGCAGGGGAAGGATACTGTAAAATCTCCAGTCAGAAGTGGTATTTGCTGGTTCTCTGAACTACTGAAAATTTCTTCTACTGGTTCTCCAGAACTGGTCAGAACCTGCTGAATACCACCTCTGCTTATATCCCTTATATAAAATGTGCAGGGCAACAAAAGAAGACCCAGCCGATCAGCTGGGACTCAGGAGGCAGAGAATAGATGGAGGCGGGGCCAGGCAGAGGTGATATTTGCTGGTTCTCTGAACTACTCAAAATTTCCGCTACTGGTTCTCCAGAACTGGTCAGAACCTGCTGAATAACACCTCTGATTCATGGTATTTTCATGATTGGAATTTACTGAAATTCCATATCCAGTATCACTTGTCTTAATGGAATTGTCACAATAGTCTTTTCTAGAACATTTCTTTTTCGTCAAATAATTGGCCAGACCTAAATATCACTGTAGTTCTATTTTATTCTTGATTCTTTGGGCTGCAGTCTTTGCTTCGTTAGGTTTCAGACGAAGAGAAATTAAGCTTAAGTTCTAAATATTTCACCTCAGTTAGTCTATATTTACTCCTTTGTTTATTTAACTTCAAATGTATTTCTTTAAACAATACCAACATTTATCTAACTCCCTAATCAAAGTATATCACCCTCCTTGTAATCTTTCCAAAGTCATAGAATCATTAGAGCTAGGAGGGATTTTGGAGGTCTTCTAGTTCAGAGTTCCCCAAACTTTAGTACGTGGATTGGAAATGTGCTGCAGTATGCCAGAAACTGGGCTGCACAGACAAGTGAAGTCCCATCCATGGGATGCAGGCAGCATGTGAAACCAAACACCTCTCCGGTCTGTGGAAAAACATCTCTCCATGGAACTGGTCTCTAGTGCCTAAATGATTGGGGGCCACTGTTTTAGTCCAACCCTCCATTGAGGAAGACTTTATTTAAAATGACTGTCCTCTTTTCTTTTTCTTGAAGACCTCTAGTAATGGAGCCCCTACAACCCTTATTAATTCTTTTTAATAGCAATTTTTAAGAATTGTAATTACAGCATAAAAACTCATATAAACTAAGAATGAAAAGTATAAATTGTAGAATTGGAAAAAGAGAGAAAGGAACAATAGAATACAAGGAAAAAGTAAAAATATAATAATTTTCCACCTTCATCATAAGTATAAACAATTTTAATAACTTATCACCTTCTCTTGAATACAGCAAATGGACCATATTAAATTTCTTATCTATAAAGAATTCCACAAACCTTGCCATTTTAGTCCTGTTATCAACAAAAGTCCACTAAGGATTACCAGAGAAAACAACAAATCTGTTTTAACTATAATCAAATAAACCAAGTAAATATTCCTTCTTTTTACTTCTAACAATCTTAATCTTTACATTTGTGATGAGCCACAATTCAGATTTGACTCTGACCTTGAATCTGATGATATTGCTCCAGCTAAACCTATTATTCAGGATTATCAGCCATAGGAATCAGTAAGCTGGGATTCAGTGAGGCTTATTGTCCACTGTTATCTGCTGTTCAGCTTGGAGTAGTCAAACAATGACAGGTGCATACAAAGGTGATCAGAGCAATGTTCCTCAATGCGGCTTCTTGTTAAGCCAAGGATAAAGCATGAATTATTGTAGACAGCTGATTGCAGACAAATTTAGATAGCTGCTTTGCTTACAATCTGTTGAAAACAACTCTGACTTCACAGCTTGGGATCTTGTTTCTGTTGTTATTTCTGACTATCTTTGGACTGGCTGACTATCTGATTTGGCATCCTGTGTCTTTTGGAATTTTTTGAACTATGCTGTTGCTTTTTGGCTCTTACTTGTCTCTCTTCAGACAACTACTCTTCCAAAGCATTTGAATCACATTGTGTTTGTTGTTTGCCTAAATTGTAGTAAATCATTCTGCTTCTGAGTACTGTTTTGTGTGTTGTCAACCTTGAAACAGAACAAGTAGCCCAAATAATATTGTAGAAGTTGATTTCTTTTCATATTTTCTTTTTCTCTTTAAAAGTTTTTTTAAAAAAAAACATGGTTAAAAGTAAATAAAAAAGTATGTTTTTCATTTATATAATTGTTTCAAGATGCAGAAACAAGAATACAGAATAACAGAGTTGGAAAGGATCTTTTAAGTCTTCTAGTCCAACTCCCTGCTTAAGCAAGATACTCTATAGCATTCTGGATTAATGGCTGTCTAGTCTCTTATTAAAAACCTTCAAGCTCTACGCAGAGCTGCTAGAAGGCGAGAGCAGCTGAGACAAAAGGGGAGATTCGGGAGTAAGGCTTGGAGGTTATTGCCCCTCCCATAAGGTATAAAGGACAGGCAAAGGTGACAAAACTTTTGCAGGAAGCAAAGTCATTTGTTCTGTTCATATTAATCCTTGAAGCTCTGTGTGGACTTTGTACTTTGGTTGGTTTTCCATAATTCATTTGGCACTCTAGTTGGTGGCAGCAATTCAAAGGAAATAAAGGTGGGTGCTTATCTTGAAGGGATTGTTTGGGACTCATTACCAGCTGGGAATGAACATAATTCCCAATGTTGAAACAAAACAAGAGTTGTTTTAACTAAGTGTGTGCTTAATTACGGTCTCGGGAAGCCTTGGTCAGAACATATACATCCAAAAATTCTCAGTTGACTTCTGATACCATGTTATATTATTTTTTAACTTAGCAAACATAGAAAATTATGGGAAACACCAGTCCAATACCTAAGTAAGGTTTATTGATAACTTTCAGATTACATTAGTGGAACCATTCATACTTGCATTGCTGTTTCCTTAAATTCAGCCGTCATCTCTTTGTAAGTAAGACAATACTCTGTAACTCAATTGAGAAAAGAGAAGTTGATTTCAAATTGGGGTGCTCTTAAGAGAAGTTGATTTCAAATTTGGGGTGCTTTTACCAAAGATGACGTGAAGGGACAAGCATAAACTTTATGTGAATATTTGAATGATGTGTGACCGTTCCTTAGATAAAAGAGTAGCAATTTCAGAAGAAGAAAGAAAGGAAGCAGAAAATGGAGGTGAACACTGGAAAGATATACAATTTGAAGAAATAGTATAGATCAGGGCTCCTCTGAAAATTTGTGGATTTCATCTTCCATAATTCCCCAATTAACATTTTCCAATTGTTGAAGTAGAGAAACAATGGCTTTAGAAACTTGGGACTCAGGTAGTATTGGGAGCTTGTAGAGACTTAAGCCCCTGTCACACTGCACCAACGGATGGAAAGAGGATGTAAAATGGAGAAAAACACTTGCCATCCGTTG